>SKCR01026083.1:0-186114 GCA_019454045.1 Zanthoxylum bungeanum | reverse complement strand
GTTTGCCTCCAGTGCGGCAAGCGGGGTCATTGGAAGCGTGACTGCCGCGAGTACAAGCGCTCCATAAGGAGATCAAGGCGGGCAAGACACTGGCCTCATGTAGGTTTGTTATTTAAATAAACATGACTACTACTCCAGTTTTAAAATTGGATATTTGATCTGTTGTGGTACTCATATATGTACTGATGTGCAGGATCTGCAAATTAGTAGGAGATTGGCTCATCAGGGGAGATTGATATGCGTGTTGGAACGGGACACCTGTTGCTGTTTTGGCCTTAGGCACTTTTATTTTGGAACTTCCCTCGAGGCATGTACTTGAACTAAATGACTGTTATTATATACCTAGTTTGACTAGGAATATCATAACTGTATCTATGTTAACCCAATGTGGGTATACTTTTCTATTTCGGAAAGCTGGGTGTTCTTATTAAAAATGATGTAAAATTTACACTGCTTTGCAAATAATGGTCTTTATATTTTGAATAAACTATCTCCAACATATAATATAACACACAGGCTCAAAATGAGTAACAAAGATGAAACTTACATGTGGCACTGTCGTCTGGGACACATAACAAACTCGCATATCACACTTTCGAAGAGTGGGTACTTGGACGGATTTATCCAAATTCATATGAAGTCTGCGAATCTTGCTTATTAGGCAAAATGCCTAAATTACCTGTTAGCGGTAATGTGAATTTGCCAACGAACTGTTAGCCCTCTTCATAGTGACGTATGTGGACCCATGTCTAGCCAGGCTAGAGATGATATGAAAAAATATTCGTAACCTTACGGATGAGCATCGCGTTATGGTTATGTGTACTTATGAGACATAATCGGAAACTTTTGAGAAATTCAAATAGTTTCAATACGAAGTTGAAAAACGACCGGCAAGAGTATTAAGGCATTACGGTCAGACCATGGTGGCGAATACTTGAGCAATGAGTTTCTAAATACTTGCAAGAAAATGGTATTCCTGTTGGTTTCTATTATTTGTCCCAAGGAAGATCAAGCATGAAATACAATAATGAATATATACAATAAACTTTAAGCATGGCGGAATCATACTTACAAAGCTTTGTGTGAAGAAGATGAGAAAAATCCTTTGTCTCCAAGCAGAAGTTTCGGGCAAGGTGAAAGAGGAAGAAAGCTCCAAGCTTTGTGTATTCCAAGCTCCAAGGTGGTTTCCCTATCACCTCCTTTGATTCCAAGATGTGCTAGCAAAAGAGAAATGAAGAAAAATTTTCTTCTATTGCCTTTGAAGTTCACGGCAATATGGTGAGAGAGAGGAGGTGTTTTGTTTTTCTTTGTTTTTTCTTTCCAAAAGATAATAAACAATTACCAAAAAATTTGGTATATCTTCCAAAAAGTCAAAGACTTTTTCCCTCCAAAAAGCATTAAATGCCTCACCAACTTACCTCATGAATAGTGACATCTAGTCACTTTAATAAAGTGACTTGTGACATCCATCAACTAGTCATGTCAAGTGATGTGACTTCGCGATGTGACTTGCGGGTCCCACTCGTTTCAAAATACGAATGTGTCCGCAAACTTTTCGGGCTCGGTTTCGCTAATTCCGAATTAACGAATTTCCGTCGCGACGTAAATTAAATAATTACGCCTAGCGAAATCACTATTCACGTCGCTAACGAATTAATTCTAAATTGATTCGTTTGCCCGAATTAAAATCCGATTTTAATTCCGCGTCGAAATCTAATTTCGTTTAATATCGAATATATTATTTTACCGATTAATTCCAAATTAATCGTTCTCTCTCAAAATAAGGCATTTTATCCAAGATAAAGTTTCTCCGCAATTAATCCAAGATTAATAAAGTTCGAATCAAATATCATAGGTGAATCTTCAGGAAGCGACCCGAGAGATCTCCGGATATGTTGGCAGTAAATACGGCCGTCGGATAATCCGAACACGTACGTACCTCTAGTACTACGTTTTTACCGATTTACAAGACAAGGTTGGCTTCTAGCAAAGCGCGATGCCTACCCAATTCTCCAGAAATATTCTTATAGGAATATTAGATCTATATCAAGCGTAGTATACCGTAGTATTGCGTACATCGATCCAGTATCGGACGATCACATGTTAGGCCTGGGGCTGGAGATGTGTCTGCCCCGTACGAAACATATATCGGACATCAAGCAACTAGTCTCTTTAAATCGGACAATCCTGACCTAGTCATATTGCCCCGACGGTTGCAACCTTTTATAGAGTACTAGTTCTGTATCCTGCGCGATCATCAACTCCATATGTCTGAAGTGACACTTCCATCTTGACATCACACCCAGTACACTACGATTCCTGATAAACCCAGAAGTGGTGAACACAGAACTGGTTAAAGCCCCCAACCACCAAAACCAAAGTTTACCGATTGTCGCAAGTACTAGCGATGCAAGTCTCAGGTTAAGACCATATACACCTACCCTGATGCGGCCTCCCATAGACACGCAGACATACTACCAATGGGATTCCGCGGGGTCTATCCAGAGCGAAGCTGTTTTCCGTACCATCGGTAAAACAACAACCTCCTATCGCACTTGCATAAGTATCCAATACTTAAATATATGAGAACTATGCTGTTGTGCCCTCACAACGTGCACAAGTGCAATACTAGTCTATTCCGCATTATCGATGTCCGATCTCGATAATACTCCGACTAGGGATATTTAATGATTAAACCTTTATGTATTGATACTGTCTCATATCATCTCAATACGGAACTAATCATATGGACTTTCGCCATTTATATATCAAAGTAAATAAATTACAAAACGGCAAAAGGCAATTTCATTATCACATAGTTAATTTTGTACAATAATACAATATCATTTACAAAACAGTGACGCTATGGGTCATAATGTCTAACAATCTCCCACTTGGCCTATAGCCAGTCACTCAAGCATCTAATACCTGAACTATGTATTGTCGCTCAAACACATGCGTATAAACAGCCTTCGTCAGCGGATCTGCAATGTTGTTATCTGATGCGACCTTCTCGACCTTTACATCGCCACGATGTATAATCTCCCGAATCAGATGGTAACGCCGAAGAACATGCTTGGATCGTTGATGAGACCTTGGTTCCTTAGCTTGTGCTATAGCCCCGTTATTGTCACAATACAATGGAACGGGCTCAGCAGCTAATGGAACTACTCCTAATCCGATTAGGAATTTTCGGATCCAAACTGCCTCCTTTGCTGCTTCCGACGCAGCGATGTACTCCGCTTCTGTTGTTGAATCGGCAACAGTATCTTGCTTGGAAGATTTCCAGCTCACTGCTCCGTTATTCAAACAAAAAATGTACCCAGATTGCGACTTGAAGTCGTCCTTGTCGGTTTGGAAACTTGCATCAGCATACCCAGATACCGCAAGTTCTCCTTCTCCGTAAATTAAGAAAGCATCCTTAGTTCGTCTAAGATACTTAAGGATATTCTTAACTGCCATCCAGTGACCTTCACCTGGATCGGCCTGATAGCGACTGCACATGCTCAAAGCATATGACACATCAGGTCGCGTACATATCATGGCATACATGATCGATCCGACTGCCGAGGCGAACGGTATCCGACTCATGTTATCTCTCTCTTCTTGAGTCTTAGGACACATGTCCTTAGACAGAGAGATACCACGTAACATTGGCATCAATCCCTTCTTGGATTGATCCATGCTGAATCGCTTCAACACTTTGTCAATATATGTACTCTGGGAGAGTCCAAGCAGCTTTCTAGATCTATCCCGGTAGATCTTTATTCCCAGAATAAGGCTGCTTCTCCCAGATCTTTCATGGAGAATTTTAATGAAAGCCAAGCTTTCACCGACGTTAGCATGGGAATGTCATTGCCTATAAGCAATACATCGTCGACATAAAGGACAATAAAAGTCAGTGCTCTCCCACTAGTCTTCTTGTATACACAATGGTCATCTTCGTTTTGCACGAAATCATATTCTTTTATGATCTCATCAAAACGCTGATTCCATGACCGTGATGCTTGCTTCAATCCATAAATGGATCGATTTAACTTACAAACCTTGTTTGCAAGTCTAGGTACGATAAAACCGTCAGGCTGTTGCATATAAACATCCTCCAAAAGGTTTCCGTTAAGGAAAGCGGTTTTAACGTCCATCTGCCATATCTCGTAATCGAAATATGCAGCTATTGCAAGCATTATCCGAATGGATTTAATCATGGCAACGGGTGAGAAAGTTTCGTCATAATCAACACCATATTGTTGACGATACCCCTTTGCTACAAGCCTAGCTTTGTATGTTTGCACGTTGCCATCCATGTCGGTCTTCTTCTTGAAGATCCATCTGCATCCAATAGGCTTTACGCCTTCTGGTGCATCAACCAGTGTCCAAACTTGGTTGGCATACATGGAATCCATCTCGGACTTCATGGCTTCTTGCCATAAAGCGGAATCAATATCCTGTATTGCTTCCTCATACGTAGTCGGTTCATTATCCTCAATAAGATTAATATCTACATGAGGCGAGATCAGGTACCCATACCTCTCAGGTATTGTCCTGACTCTCTCCGACCTACGCGGTCCTTGTGTATATGAAGATTGTGGTACAGACTCATCCCGGATGGTCTGTTCATGTTCCGTCGTTGATTCATTGCCAGGAACAGTATCACTACGATTTTCATCGAGCTCCACTTTCCTCCCACTTACCACTGCATCTAGAATTCCTTCTCAAGGAAAAATGCATGTAGAGCAACAAATACTTTGTTCTCTTGTGGGTGATAGAAGTAATATCCTTTGGTTTCCCTAGGATATCCCACGAAAAGGCATTTATCTGATTTGGGTTCTAGTTTGGTTCCTTCCAAACGTTTAACATATGCCCAGCATCCCCAAATCTTCAGGAAAGAGAAACCCGTTTCCTTCCTGTCCATATCTCGTATGGAGTCTGTTCAACAGACTTTGACGGAACCTTATTCAAAATAAGTACTGCACTGTCTAATAATGCGTATCCCCAGAAGGATATTGGTAGCTCAGTGCGACTCATCATCGACCTTACCATGTCTAACAAGGTACGGTTTCTCCGTTCAGACACACCGTTTAATTGCGGTGTTCCAGGAGGAGTCCACTGTGAAAGAATACCATATTCTTTCAAGTAATCTTGAAACTCATAACTTAAGTATTCGCCACCACGGTCTGACCGCAATGCCTTAATACTCTTGCCTGTTTGTTTTTCTACTTCGTGTCGAAACTCTTTGAATTTCTCAAAAGTTTCCGACTTGTGTCTCATTAGATACACATAACCATAACGAGATGCATCATCCGTAAAGGTTACGAAGTAAAGATATCCACCTCTAGCCTGGCTAGACATGGGCCCACAAACGTCACTATGAACGAGGGCTAACAGTTCTGTGGCACGTTCACCTTTACCGCTAAAAGTGATTTAGGCATTTTGCCTAAAAGACAAGATTCGCAGACATCATATGAATTAGGATCAAATCCGTCCAAGTACCCACTCTTCGAAAGTGTGGATATGCGAGTCTTGTTGATGTGTCCTAGACGACAATGCCACATGTAAGCTTCATCTTTTAGATTACTCTTTTTGAGCCTTTTGTTTGTCATTTTATGTTTAGGAGATTCATTTATATTCAAAATATAAAGACCATTATTTGCAACAGCAGTGCAAATTTCTGCATCATTTTTATATAAATAACACCCAGTGTTTCTAAATACAAAAGTGTACCCATGCTGGGTTAACAAAGATACAGATATGATATTCCTAGTTAAACTAGGTATATAATAACAGTTCAAAAGTTTAAGTACATGCCCCGAGGGCAGTTCCAAAACAAAAGTTCCTACAGCCAAAACAGCAACTGGAGTTCCGTTTCCGACTCGTAGGTCAACCTCCCCTGAAGCCAGCACCCTGCTATTCTGCAGATCCTGCAAATCAGTACAAATATGAGCAGCACAACCAGAATCAAAAATCCAATTTTTAAGACTAGAAGTAGTCATATTTATTTCAATAACAAACGTACCAGAGGCTAGAGCCTTGCCTGCCTTGATATCCTCCCTCTGTCCTTTGCCCACTCGGCAGTCACGTTTCCAGTGACCCTTTTTGCCGCATTTGAGGCAGACATCTTGAGACCTGTCCCTTGGCTTCCCAGAAGCCTTTGTCAACTTGCCTTTACCCTTTTTCTTATATTTCTTCTTCTTCCTCACCCCTCCAGTTGCCTTAAGCCCAGCCTTTGGCCCCTGAGAGGTCGATGCATAGTGCGCCTCGCGCTTGCCCCCTTTTAGGAGTTCTTTTTCAGACTCCTTCAGCATGGATAACAGCTCTCCAAGAGTGTCATCGGTATCCATCAACTTATAGTTGATTATGATTTGTTTCCAAGTATCGGGAAGTGATTGTAAGATCAATCTACAGTCAGCTCAGCCTCCAAGACTATTCCCATATTGGCCAACTCATCAATATCGGCATCATTTGAGTCCCGTGGACCTCAACTGATGTGCCTTCAGTCATTCGGGTGCGGAAGAGTTTCTTCACCAACTCATACCTCTCCATCCGCTTATTGGTGCGGTGGAGATCTTGCAGTCTAGCCATCATGTTATAAGGATCCAAGTCCCTATTCTGGCGACGAAAGTGTTGAGTCATTGAAGCTAACATAACAGCCTGAGCTGTGTCACAATCCTCGCTGTGAGTTTTCCATAACTCCAGCTCAAGTGGCTCAGTGGGTCTAGGCGGGAGAGGTGTCTGTATAGTATACAGTAGCCTCTCAGCCCCAAGTACTATCTTGAGGTTCATTTCCCAGTCAGCGAAGTTTGTGCCTTTAAAGACATTATCACCCATGATGATGTCACGCACATTTCCCTTGCTAGCCATCTCAACTACGACAGTCTAACTATCTAGTTGACGATAGAATGGGTACAGTCAAACTGTTACAAGAAAAATAACAATGTATTAGTCCAACTAATTTTAAAAATAGACGAAATAATTTTGAAAGACGCGTAAGGCAAAGTATCTGAACGAAATTGCAAATTCACATACTAGCCTCCCACTATTTTCATCAAGTCTCTAACCCTCTGTTGAGAACTCGGGAAATCCTATTTCCTAGTGGGCTAGGATCCCGTTAAATAACACACAACCTTGACTTTGGCCAACAAGCTGTATGCTACTTAACTAGGTAGATCTCACAGATCAATTGGATCCAATCCAATTCCTAGATCCGGTTAGGTGGACATCCAAGTCCTAAACATATTGCATATGCCAATGTATCCAATACATTTTCTAACCATATCCTCCGAATCATCTAGGCCTTGGCTTTGGCACAACAAACCTAATGATTCCAGTTAAGCGGGACCCATTGACAAGGAAAGTTTCGTAATCAATGTCTTTGGACAAGAAGTGATCTTGACTTTGGCCAACAAATCACAACTTGGACTAGACACCGATGTGGAACAAAACTCTCATGATTCAAGTACATCCTAATTGACAAGGTCTTGACTTTGGCCAACAAACCAATGCCAATTGGATCTTGAACAAGAATCATTCAATGGAAGGATAATCGCTTAATATAGATTGAGGGATTTTTGCGTAATTGGCAACCAATTTATTATCTTTGTTAGGTCTCATCAACATACACCCTTAAGCATGCTTCTAAAACATCATAAAGCGCGTAAAGTAAATTAATAGTGATATGCGGATGGATATATAAACAACTTGTTCCTAGAACAAATCACTCCCTTTCCTCTCCCCGCTAGCACTATTCTACTTCTACCCAATTACATAATACAATAAGAGAAACCTCATTTACATTGAGGGGAATTAGGTGAGAAGAGAATACAAAGAGATAAAAGAGATAAGGCTGGACACGCAGGTCCAATTTATAAATTCTGAATTTACAATAATTCCTAGAATTACCCTTTCCCTTCTAATATCCATCCGATATACACTATTCATTCATCACATATATATATATCAATCAAGACATGCTTTTACAACCAATCTAATCCAATTAATTAGTCTTTGTTTAAGTGATCATCCAATGTTCAAACAACGTTTTTGATTTTGCGCGAGTCCAACTCGTTTGAGAATAAGTACATAAGGTACGAATTCGCGAATTATATCGAACTACTTATTAAATCTAATTTAATTCGTATTCAATACTAATTCAATTATTTTAATTCCAAATTAAATGTTTACACTTTTAATGTGCTTTAAAGACTTAGATTCTAAATCTAATCTAATTGGGTCTCAAAGCCCAACTAACATCCAATGTTGTTTAATTAAAGTCCGATGGGCTTTCAATTGATTTATTAAGGCTTGGGCTTTGGTCAATGTGGGTCAAACCCAATAAGGAATCACACCCTTAAATGCCATAAAATCAATTTCAAGCCCATAAGGCCCAATTAAACTAAAAGCCCATTTTACCATATTTGGACTTAATGGAGTGATTTAGGCCCAATTGGATCCAATCCTTTTGGCCCAAATCTACTTGGCCCAACCAAGCCCATTATGCCCAAATATAATAATTCAAGCCCAATATTACAATTAAGCCCATTAATTAAATTTTAATATTCCAAATTTTAAAATCCAATTAATTAAAGTGTAAATCCATGATTAATACATTAAACCAAATATTTCCAAAACACCAATTTAATTCATTAATCATCACTTGTTCAAAACACATGTCCAACATTTATTTGAACAAAAAATCAAGTCCTTTTCATGTCATTAAATTCGGCCAAGGTGGATTTTTTGTGTCGATTTGTTTTTCAATCCGATTGAATCACTAATCTACGTCCGTATACGTTTTAAGTCATCCAATGATCTTGTACACAAAAAATTCCAATCCACTCCAAGTATAATCACATTCGGCCAAGGCATAAATTTGGGGGAAAAATCATCCAATGCATTTTTCATAAAATTGATTCCATATATGTCATTTTACATACATAAGCATACTCATTCATCAAATTTCACAAGAACATGCTTCAATCAATTTTACCCAAATTTTAACCTAAAGTATTTCATGCTTAACCATGGCTCCATGATACCATTGTTGGTTTCTATTATTTGTCCCAAGGAAAGATTAAGCATATGAAATACAACAATGAATATATATAATAAACTTGAAGCATGGCGGAATCATACTTACAAAGCTTTGTGATGAAGAAGATGAAGAAAAAGGTTGGTCTCCAAGCCTGAAGTTTCGGCCAAGGTGAAGGAATGGAAGAAAGCTCCAAGCTTTGTGTATTCCAAGCTCCAAGGTGGTTTCCCTATCACCTCCTTTGATTCCAAGATGTGCTAGCAAAAGAGAAATGAAGAAAAATTTCTCCTTTGCCTTTGAAGTTCACGGCAATATGAGAGAGAGAGGAGAGTTTTTTGTTTTTTCTTGTTTTTCTTTCTTTCCAAAAGAATAATGAAACAATTACCAAAAAATTTGGTATATCTTTGCCAAAAGTCAAAGACTTTTTCCCTCCAAAAGGCCATTAAATGCTCCACCAACTTACCTCATGAATAGTGACATCTGTCACTTTAATAAAGTGACTTGTGACATCCATCAACTAGTCATGTCAAGTGATGTGACTTCGCGATGTGACTTGCGGGTCCCACTCGTTTCAAAATACGAATGTGTCCGCAAACACTTTCGGGCTCGGTTTCGCTAATTCCGAATTAACGAATTTCCGTCGCGACGTAAATTAAATAATTACGCCTAGCGAAATCACTATTCACGTCGCTAACGAATTAATTCTAAATTGATTCGTTTGCCCGAATTAAAATCCGATTTTAATTCCGCGTCGAAATCTAATTTCGTTTAATATATCGAATATATTATTTTACCGATTAATTCCAAATTAATCGTTCTCTCTCAAAATAAGGCATTTTATCCAAGATAAAGTTTCTCCGTAATTAATCCAAGATTAATAAAGTTCGAATCAAATATCATAGGTGAATCTTCAGGAAGCGACCCGAGAGATCTCCGGATATGTTGGCAGTAAATACGGCCGTCGGATAATCCGAACACGTACGTACCTAGTACTACGTTTTTACCGATTTACAAGACAAGGTTGGCTTCTAGCAAAGCGCGATGCCTACCCAATTCTCCAGAAATATTCTTATAGGAATATTAGATCTATATCAAGCGTAGTATACCGTAGTATTGTGTACATCTCGATCCAGTATCGGACGATCACATGTTAGGCCTGGGGCTGGAAATGTGTCTGCCCCGTACGAAACATATATCGGACATCAAGCAACTAGTCTCTTTAAATCGGACAATCCTGACCTAGTCATATTGCCCCGACGGTTGCAACCTTTTATAGAGTACTAGTTCTGTATCCTGCGCGATCATCAACTCCATATGTCTGAAGTGACACTTCCATCTTGACATCACACCCAGTACACTACGATTCCTGATAAACCCAGAAGTGGTGAACACAGAACTGGTTAAAGCCCCCAACCACCAAAACCAAAGTTTACCGATTGTCGCAAGTACTAGCGATGCAAGTCTCAGGTTAAGACCATATACACCTACCCTGATGCGGCCTCCCATAGACACGCAGACATACTACCAATGGGATTCCGCGGGGTCTATCCAGAGCGAAGCTGTTTTCCGTACCATCGGTAAACACAAACCTCCTATCGCACTTGCATAAGTATCCATACTTAAATATATGAGAACTATGCTGTTGTGCCCTCACAACGTGCACAAGTACTAGTCTATTCCGCATATCGATGTCCAATCTCGATAATACTCCGACTAGGGATATTTAATGATTAAACCTTTATGTATTGATACTGTCTCATATCATCTCAATACGGAACTAATCATATGGACTTTCGCCATTTATATATCAAAGTAAATAAATTACAAAACGGCAAAAGGCAATTTCATTATCACATAGTTAATTTTGTACAATAATACAATATCATTTACAAAACAGTGACGCTATGGGTCATAATGTCTAACTTCTTTCACAGTGGGACTCCTCCTGAACACCACACAATAAACGGTGTGTCCAAACGGAGAAACCGAACCTGTTAGACCTGGTTGGTCAATGATAGTCGCACTGAGCTACCTATTTTCCTTTTGGGGATATGCATTAACAATGCAATTCTTATTTTGAATAAGTTCCGTCAAAGTCTTTCATCAAAAAAGACTCGTATGATATATGGACAGGAAAGAAATCGGGTTCCTCATTTCTGAAATTTGGGATGGCTGGACATACGTCAAGCGTTTGGAAGGTACCAAACTTTGAACCCAAATCGGATAAGCCATTCATAGGATATCTCCTAGGGAAACCAAAGGTATTTACTACTTCTATCACCCACGAGAGAACAAAGTATTTTTGCTCACATACGGTTTTTCTTGAGAAGAATCCTAAATGTAGTTGTTAGTGGGAGGAAAGTAGAACTTGATGAAAATCGTAGTGATACTGTTCTGGCATAGAATCCTCAACAGAACAAGAGCACTCCATCTGGGATGAGACCACACCACAATCTTTATTACATAAGGACCGCGTAGGTCGGAGAGAATTTACTCATTTAGGTCCCTAAACATGCCAAATTACGAATAAGTGCGCAAACTCTCCTAAAATAACAAAAAATACAACACAGAACAAGACCCCTTAATTGTAAAATATAACATACCGAGCCCAACGACTTCAGAATCTCGAGAAAACGGTTCACCATGGTGGTTCAACGAGGTGGATCCTGGACACGAGACCACTAATATCACAATGGTCACAATGTGGTTGTAATGGCTGATGTTTGACGATCACCGATGAACAATCGAACATCGATAACTCTCGTTCTAGATTCGTTTCACGACAACTGAAGGTCCGAATGGGGACTCGATTGTCTAACCCGCGTATCTCGATGAGAGGAAAATTCTGGTCCATGAGGTGTCGGTCACGCACGGCGGCGCGTGGGGCACGTGAAGCGACGGTGTGACAGCGCATGAGAGCACGTGAGGGCACGTGCGGTAGAGTTTCAGCGGCGGTCCGACGGTGTTGGATTCGTCTTGTCTAGGGGATTCTCCAGATGTGATCACTTACTAGAAACCATGACCGGAAGACGTCAAACGACTATTTCTCTCTCCTACCCACACTTTCTCTCTCTACTGGTTTTGTGTTTTCTCTATCTAAATGTCTGTTTCTCTCTATAACTGTTCAACTCTCTCTTCCCCTGTGATTGCTATTGATCTCTGGAAGTCAATTCACTATATGAAGTTACTCTCTATTGATTCACAACAAATACACACTTAATGAATATTTTAGGGTTAGTTGTTTTAAAATAAGAGGGGTGGTTGAGTTTTATAAGGAGAGTATGTATATAGTTATAAATTTTTAGGGGATAAGAGTTTTAATTAAATTGAAATAAAGATAAAGACATGGTCTCACAATCTACAAACCTTATAAAAATTTCATCCTCGAAATTTCTCAATCCTCGAACAACTCTGGATACTTCTTCCTCATGTCTTGTTCCACTTCCCAAGTCACATCTTGTATGTGATGATTAGTCCAAATGACCTTCAAGGGGGATCTGTCTGGAAATCAACTCTTGGACTTTCCGCTCTACAATCTTCACGGGCTTTTCTTCATAAGTCATATTCTCACTCTATTCGACCGGTTGGCTCTCTAGGATGTGAGTAGGATCTTGTACATACTTCTTGAGCACTGACACATGAAACGCATTCTAATTCCAGTGGTAATGCCAGACGATATGCCACTTCGCCCACTCTCTCCAATACCTTGTAAGGACCAATATAGCGCGTGCTAACTTTCCTTTCCAGCCAAATCTCAATACTCCATTCCAAGGGGAGACTTTCAAGAAGACTTTATCCCTCACTAGTAACTCAAGTTCTTTTCTTCTTTTGTCAGCATAACTCTTCTGTCGACTCTACACCTCCAACAGCCTAGATCGGATAAGTCTGATCCTCTCAGATTTCATATCTACCAAGTCTGAACCATAAATCTTTCTATCTACAACCTCGCCCCAACAAACGTGAACCCTGCACTTCCTCCTATACAATGCCTCAAATGGAGCCATACCGATACTCGTCTGAAAGTTGTTGTTGTAAGAAAACTATATCAGATGTAAATGACCATCTCATCCTCCAGCAAAAGTCAACACACATGATCTCTGTAGGTCCTCCAATGTCTAAATAGTCCGCTCTGACTGCCCGTCAGTATGAGGGTGAAATGCTGTGCTCATAGTAATCTTCGACCTCATAGAATTCTGGAAACCCTGTAAAAAATGAGAAGTAAATCTGGCATCTCTAGATGATACAATCGATGTCGGTACTCTATGTAACTGTACAATCTGCTCTACATATAGTTCTACTAACCTCTCCAGTCCCTACGTAACTCGAATCGGTAGAAAATGAGCAGACTTAGATAATCGGTCCACTATCACCCAAATTACATTATAACCTTTCTGTGTCCTCTGTAGCCCTACTACAAAATCCATCGCAATTTTTTCCTACAACCACTCAGGCATAGGTAGAGGCTGGAGTAGTCCAACTGGGTGTTGATGCTCTGCCTTGACCTACTGACAAACCAGGCAACGGGATACAAACTCTGAAATCTCTCTCTTCATTCCCGACCACCAGTAAGTTTTCTTTAGATTCTGATACATCTTGGTACTCACAAGATGCATGTTATATGGGGCATCATTAGCTTAATCTAAAATCTCATACTTAAGTGCTCCAGTAGATGGTATTATAAGCTGTTGCCAAAAAGTAATACATCATCTAAACTCAATTTAAAAGTAGTAACTTCTCCCTCTGCAACCTCTGCTTTCCATTTCTTGCATTGTTTATCCTCGTTTTCTGCTGTTTTGAGTCTATCTAGCAGTGTAGGTCGAACTTTTATATGAGAAATAAGCCATCCTCTGTCAGATACCTCAAAGGTCAAATGTAACGTCCCCATCTCCTCAAACATCCTCTGTCTAGCTCTCAGAAATTTTAGTTTACCCACGTTCTTCCTACTGAGTGCATCAGTAACTACATTGGCATTCCCCAGATGGTAATTAATAGTACAATCATAGTCACTGAGGAACTCCATCCAAATTCTCTGCCTTAAATTCAACTCTATCTGAGTGGGAAGATATTTCAGGCTCTTATGGTCAGTATAAATTTCACACTTGGCACCATATAGATAATGCCTCCAAATCTTAAGAGCATGCACAATCACTGCCAACTCTAGATCATGGGTGGGATAATTCTTCTCATGGGTCTGTTGGACAACTATGACCCATATCGTCATTATTTGTAAAAGACATTGTGGTTTTTGTACAAATTAACTATGAGACAATGGAAATTGCTTTTTATCATTTTGTAATTTATTTACTTGGATATATAAATGATGAAAGTCCTTATGATTAGTTCCGGATTGATAAGATATGAGACAGTATCAATCCATAATGGTTTAATCATTAAATATCCCTAGTCGTAGTATTATCGAGACTGGACATCGATAATGCGGAATAGACTAGTATTGCACTTGTGCGTGTTATGGAAGCGTAGCAGCATAGTTCTCATATATTTAAGTATTGGATACTTATGCAAGTGTGATAGGAGGTTGTGTTTATTAATGGTACGGAAACAGCTTCGCTCAGGATAGACCCTGCGGAATCTCATTGGTAGTATGACTATGTGTCTATGGGAATCCGCGTCAAGGTAGGTGTATTTGGTCTTAACCTGAGACTTACATCGCTAGTACTTGCGACAATCAATACGCTTTGGTTTTGGTCGTCCAGGACTTTAACAGGTTCTGTGTACGCCTCTTCTGGGTTTTAGTGTATTGGATGTGATGTCAAGATGGAAGTATCACTTCAGTCATATGGAGATGATGATCACGCAAGGATACAGAACTGGTTCTCTAATATGTTGCAACCATCGGAATAATATGACAAGGTCATGATAATCCGATTAAAGAGACTAGTTGCTTGTAATCCGATATATGCTTCATACGGGGCAGACACTATTCCAGCCCCAAGCCTTGCATGTGACATCCGATACGGATTGATATACACAATACCATGTATACTACGCCTGACAAAGATTATATATTCCATTAAGAATATTTCTGGAGAATTGGGTAGGCACTGCGTTTTGCTAGAAGTCAACCATGTCTCGTAAATCGGTAAAAACGTAGTACGAGATACGTACATATTTTCGGATAGTCCGATGATCGGATTTACTACCAATATATTCAGGGATCTCTTGGGTCGCTTCCCGAAGATTCACCGATGACGTATGATTTGAACATAATTAATCTGGGATTAATTACGGAGAGATTTTATCTATGATAAAATACTATTTGAAGAGAGAGAATGATTAATTCGGAATTAATCGATAAAAATAATATATTCGATATATTAAACGAAATTAGATTTCGACGCGGAATTAAAATTAGATTTTAATTCGGGCAAACGAATTAATTTAGAATTAATTAGCGAGCGACGTGAATAATAATTTTGCTTGGCATAATTATTTAATTAAATTTGATTTAATTACGTCGCAATGGAAAATTCGTTAATTCAGAATTAGCGAACCCGAGCCCGGAAGTGTTTGCGGGCCCACTCGGATTTTGAATCAAGTGGGGCCCACATGTCACATCACTTGTCACTTTAATTACTTTTGGTGATGGGTTTTGGTGAGAATGATGATGGCTTGTTTTTCACTCCAAATTATGTAAGAAGTGATTGACTTTTACCAATTTTTTGGTAAATCTTTATTTTGATTTTTGAAATCAAATAAACAAGTCAACACACACACATCTCTAACACACAATTCACGCCACTTTGAAGCAAAAACTCTCTCCCCATTTCTTCCGTTGCCGTGAGCTTAAGGAGGAAGAAGAAGATTTTTGTTGCAAAATTTTCTTAGATCTAGCACTCAAAAGGATCATTCAAAGGTGATAGGGAAACCATCCCAATAGCTTGGAATCAAGAATAAAGGCTTGGAGCTTGTAGATCAACATTCAAAGACCATCTTGGTCGAATTCTTGGAGCAATTTTTGTTCTCAACACTTCCATAATCCGATCAAAGTGAGTATGGCTCCGCCATATCTCCATTTGTATTCACATATTTTTATGCTTGAATTTGATCTTAGGAATGCCTTAGAAACCAACAATGGTATCATGTAGCCTAATTTGAGCATGAAAAAGATTAGGATAAAATTTGGGTAAATTGGATTTGAGCAAATTGGATTTGAGAATGATTTAACCAAATTGTTTGTTTGAGCATGCTTATATATGGATAACTTGCAATTATATATGATCAATTTTATGAAAAATTAATTGGATCAATTTTTGCCCAAAATATAGGCTTGGTCGAATGCATATCTTGCCCTAAAGTCATACTATTTTTTGTTCTTTTGATTATTGGATGAGTTTGAAGACTTGGAAAATGTTGATTTGAAATTCAATCGGATTGAAATTGGAATCGGACAAAAAACCCTACCATTGCCGTGATCTTCAAAGCATGAAACGAGATGATTTTTTGTTTCAAATTGTTGGACATCAGTCGAACAAATTAATACATGATTAATTGATTAAATTAGTATTTTAGAAAAATTAATTTAGAAAATTAATTAGTGTAAAGCACTTTAATTAATTAAATCATGATATTTGGAATATTAAAATTTAATTAGTTGGGCGTAATTTAGAATTGGGCTTTAAATGTTGTATTTGGGCCTAATGGGCTTGGTTGGGCCAAGTAGGTTTAGGTCAATTGGATTGGATCCAAATTGGGCCTAAACCATTCCATTAAGTCCAAATATAACTAATGGACCTTTTAATGTTTAATTGGGCGTAATGGGCCTAATTGGTTTCTTGGCAAATAAGGGTTATTCCTTGATTGGGCTTTGGTATTTGGGTTTGACCCATATTGACCAAAGTCCAAGCCTTAAGAAATTAATTGAAAGCCCATTGGACTTTAATTAAACTACACTGGATGTTAATTGGGCTTTGAGACCCATTAAGATTAGATTTGGAATCTATGTCGTAAAGGTGCATTAGAAAATGTAGTTATTTAATTTGGAATTAAATATAAAATTAGTAGTGAATACGAATTAAATTAGATTTAAATTGTAGTTCGATATAATTCAAGAATTCGTACTTCGAGTACTTATTCTCAAACGAGTTGGACTCGCACAAATCAAATTGTTGTTTGAACATTGGATGATCACTTAATTCAAAGATTAATTAATTGGATTAGATTGATTGAATAACATGCTTTGTGTGAATACATGGATGTGTTGAATGAATAATATATATCGGATGGATATTAGATGGGAAATGACAATTTTGGAAATTGTTGTAAATTTAGAATTTATTAAATTGGACCTGCATGTCTAGCCTTATCTCTCGATTCTTTGTAATTCTCTTCTCATCTAATTCCCCTCAATGTTAATGAGGTTTCTTTAATTTTATTATGTAATTGGGTAGAAGTTAGAATAGTGCTAGCCAGGGAGAGGAAAAAGAGTGATTTGTTCTAGGAATAATTTGTGAGATATCCATCCGCATATCATTATTAATTTATTTTCCGCGTCTTATTATGCTTTTACAATGCATGCTTAAGGGTGTATGATGAGACCTAACAAAGATAATAAATTGGTTGCCAATTTACGTGAAAAACCCTCAATAAATATTAAGCGTTTTCCTTCCATTGAGTGATTCTTACTCAAGATCCAAGATTGGCACTGGTTTGTTGGCCAAAGTCAAGACCTTTGTCCATCGCAGATGTATTTGAATCATGAAGGCTTTGTTGCATGTCGTGTGTCTTGTCCAAGTTGTGATTTGTTGGCTAAAGTCAAGATCACTTCTTGTCCATCGACATCGATTACGAAGCTTTCCAAAGTCAATGGGTCCCGCTTAACTGGAATCATTAAGCTTGTTGTGCCAAAGCCAGGGCTTAGTTGATTCAAGGGAAAAAGGTTAGGAAAATATATTGGATATATTGGCATATATATTGTATATATGTTTCGGACTTGGATGTCCACCTGCCGGATCTAGGAATTAGATGAGATCCAATTGATCTTAGAGATCTACCTAGTTAAATATCATACAGCTTGTTGACCAAAGTCAAGGTTGTGTGTTATTTAACGGGATCCTAGCCCACTAGGGAACTAGGTTTCCCGGGTACTCAACAGAGGGTTAGAGGCTCGCCGAAAAATAGTGGGAGGCTAGTATTGAATTTGCAATTTCATTCAAATACATTGCTTTACGCGCTTTCAAATTATTTCGTCAATTATTTTATTAGTTGGACTAATATATTATTATTTTTCTTGTAACAGTTAGACTGTATCCATACATTGTTAATTGGATAGTTGGACTATCACAATTAAAATGACGGGAAAGAACAGTGTCAGAGACATTATCATGGGAGAGAATATTTTTAATGGCACCAACTTTTATGACTGGGAAATGAATCTCAAGATTGTCTTGGGATCCAAGAAGTTGATCTATACTATAGAGAGACCTCTTGGGCCTAAGCCTGTACCTGATCAATTGCTTGAGCTAGAGCTTTGGCAGACTCATAGCGATGAAAATCTACTGCTCAGTCCATTATGCTTGCTGCTATGACTCAGTAATTTCGTCGACAGAACAAGGGATTAGATCCCTATAACATGTTGGCAAAATTGCACAATCTTCATCGATCTAATCTTAGATCGCAAAGATATGAGTTGCAGAAGAAGTTCTTCCACGCTCGCATGTCAGAGGGTACATCTGTTGAGCACCATGTGTCACAGATGATTATTGACATCAAACAACTGGCTCAGATGGGTATTGTCTTCGAGGCTGAGACTTCCATAGATTTGATCTTGCAGTCTCTCCCCGACACTTAGAGTGGGATCATCATGAACTATAATATGATGAACCAAGATGATACTCGTGGAGAGTTAATGTCTATTCTGAAATAAGCTGAAAATGAGCTTCTAAAGGGCAAGAAGCGCGAGGCGCACTTCGCTTCGACATCTCAGACTCAGAGGGCTTGGCCCAAGGCGACTGAAGGTGTGAAGAAGAAGAAGCATAAGAAGAAAGGCAAGGACAAATCATCAAAGGGTTCTAGGAAACCCAAGGACAAATCCCAAGATGTATGCCTGTAGTGAGGGTAGCGGGGTCATTGGAAGCGTGACTGCCGCGAGTACAAGGCGCACATGAAGGAAATCAAAGCGGGCAAGGCACCGGCTTCAAGTATGTTTGTTATAGAAATAAACATGTCTATTACTAGTTTTAAAAATTGGATTTTTGATTCTGGTTGTGGTACTCACATATGTACCGATGTGCAGGATCTGTGGATTAGCAGGAGACTGGCCTCATGGGAGATTGATATAAGCGTCGGGAATGAGACACGAGTTGCCGTTTTGGCCGTGGGCACTTATGTTTTGGAACTGCCCTCGGGGCATGTACTTGAACTTATAAACTGTTATTTTGTACCTAGTTTGACTAGGAATATTATTTTTGTATCCATGTTAACCCAATGCTGGTATATTTTTATATTTAGAAACACTGAGTGTTTTATGTATAAAAATGATATAGAAATTTGAACAGCTGATGCAAATAATGGTCTTTATATTTTGAATATAAATTAATCTCAAACATATAATGTAACAAATAAAAGGCTTAAAGTAAGTAACAAAGATGAAACTTATATGTGGCATTGTCGTCTGAGACACATAAACAAGACACGTATATCCACACTTTCGAAGAGTGGGTACTTAGACGGATTTGATCCAAATTAATATGACGTTTGCGAATCTTGTTTATTATGCAAAATTCCTAAATCACCTTTTAGCGGTAAAGGTGCACGTGCCACCGAACTGTTAGCCCTCGTTCATAGTGACGTATATGGGCCCATGTCTATCCAGGCTAGAGGTGGATATGAATACTTCGTAACATTTACGAATGATGCATCGCATTATAGTTATGTGTATCTTATGAGACACAAGTCGGAAACCTTTAAGAAATTCAAAGAGTTTCGACACTAAGTTGAAAAACATACCGACAAAAGTATTCAGACATTACGGTTGGACCGTGACGGCGAATACTTAAGCAATGAGTTTCTTGATTACTTGAAAGAATATGGTATTCTTTCATAGTGGAATCCTCTTGGAACACCGTAATTAAACGGTGTGTCCGAACGGAGAAACCGAACTTTGTTAGACATGGTGAGGTCTATGATGAGTTGCACAGAGCTACTTATTTCCTTACGGGGATAAGCATTGAACAATGCAATACTTATTTTGAATAAGGTTCCGTCAAAGTCTGTTCAACAGACTCCGTATGAGATATGGACAGGAAAGAAACCGGGTTTCTCATTCCTGAAGATTTGGGGTTGCTGGGCATACGTCAAACATTTGGAAGGTACCAAACTTGAACCCAAATCGGATAAATACCTATTCGTAGGATATCCTAGGGAAACCAAAGGATATTACTTCTATCACCCACAAGAGAACAAAATATTTGTTGCTCTACATGCGGTTTTCCTTGAGAAGGAATTCCTAAATGCAGTGATTAGTTGGAGGAAAGTAGAACTCGATGAAAATCAGAGTGATACTGTTTCTGACACAGAATCCTTAACGGAACATGAACAGTCCATCAGGGTTGAGACTGTACCATAATATTCGAATACACAAGAGCCGCGTAGGTCGGAGAGAGTCAGAAAACAACCTCAAAGGTATGGGTTTCTGATTTCACCTCATGTAGATATTAATCTCATTGAGGATAACGAACCGGCTACGTATGAGGAAGCGATACAAGATATCGATTCCACTTTATGGCAAGAAGCCATGAAGTCCGAAATGGATTCCATGTACACCAACCAAGTTTGGACACTGGTTGATGCACCAGAAGGCGTAAAGCCAATTGGTTGCAAATGGGTCTTCAAGAAGAAGACCTACATGGATGGCAACATACAAACGTACAAGGCTAGGCTTGTAGCGAAGGGGTATCGTCAACGACATGGTGTCGATTACGATGAAACTTTTTCACCCGTTGCCATGATTAAATCCATAAGGATAATACTTGCTATTGCTGCATATTTCGATTACGAGATATGGCAGATGGATTTCAAAATCGCTTTCCTTAACGGAAACCTTTTGGAGGATGTTTATATGCAACAGCCTGACGGTTTTGTCGTACCAAGACTTGCAAACAAGATTTGTAAGTTAAATCGATCCATTTATGGATTGAAGCAAGCATCGCTTTCTTGGAACCAATATTTTGATGAGATCATAAAAGAATATGATTTCATTGAAAGCTAGGATGATCCTTGTGTATATAAGAAGGTTAGTGGGAGCGCACTGACATTCATTGTCCTTTACGTTGATGATGTATTGCTTCTTGGCAATGACATTCCCATGTTAACGTCGGTGAAAGCTTGGCTTTCATTAAAATTCTCCATGAAAGATCTGGGAGAAGCAGCCTTTATTATAGGAATAAAAATCTACCGGGATAGATCTAGAAAGCTGCTTTGACTCTCCCGGACACGTACATTGACAAAGTGTTGAAGAGATTCAACATGGATCAGTCCAAGAGGGGATTGTTGCCAGTGTCACATGGCGTCACTCTATCTAAGGACATATGTCCTAAAACTCAAGATGAGAGAGACAGCATAAGTCGGATACCGTTCGCCTCAGCAGTCAGATCAATCATATATGCCATGATATATACGCGACCTGATATCTCCTATACTTTGAGCATATGTAGTCGCTATCAGGCCGATCCAGGTGAAGGTCAATGGATGGCGGTTAAGAATATCCTTAAGTATCTTAGACGAACTAAGGATGCTTTCTTAATCTATGGAGATGGAGAACTTGAGGTAACTGGGTATACCGATGTAAGTTTCCAAACCGACAAAGACAATTGTAAGTCATAATCCGGGTATATTTTTTATTTGAACAACGGAGCAGTAAGCTGGAAATCTTCCAAGCAAGAGACTGTTGCCGATTCAACAATAGAAGCGGAGTATATTGCTACAGCTGAAGCAGCAAAAGAGGCACTTTGGATCCGTAAATTCCTAATTAGTTTAGGAGTAGTTCCGTTAGCATCTGAGCCCGTTCCATTGTATTGTGACAATAACGGGGCTATAGCACAAGCTAAGGAACCGGGGTCTCATCAACGATCCAAGCATGTTCTTCGACATTTCCATTTGATTCGTGAGATCATAAATCGTGGCGATGTGAAGATCGAAAAGGTCACATAAGAGGACAATATTGCAGATCTGTTGACAAAAGCTATTCCTCAGTAAAAGTTTGAGCGATATGTACATAATTCAAGTGTTAGATGCTTGAGTGACTAACTATAGGCCAAGTGGGAGATTATTGGACAACTATGACCCATAGCGTCACTATTTGTAAAAGACATTGTGGTTTTTGTACAAATTAACTATGTGACAATGGAAATTACCTTTAATCATTTTGTAATTTATTTATTTGGATATATAAATGATGAAAGTCCTTATGGTTAATTCCGGATTGATAAGATATGAGACAATATCAATTTATAACGGTTTAATCATTAAACATCTCTATTCGTAGTATTATCGAGACTGGACATCGATAATGCGGAATAGACTAGTATTGCACTTGTGCGTGTTATGGAAACGTAACAGCATAGTTCTCATATATTTAAGTATTGGATACTTATGCAAGTGTGATAGGAGGTTGTGTTTACCGATGGTACGGAAACAGCTTCGCTCAAGATAGACCCCGCGGAATCCCATTGGTAGTATGACTATGTGTATATGGGAATCCGCGTCAGGGTATGTGTATTTGGTCTTAACCTGAGACTTACATCGCTAGTACTTGCGACAATCAATACGCTTTAGTTTTGGTCATCCAGGACTTCAACAGGTTCTGTGTACGCCTCTTCTGGGTTTATTGAGAATCGTAGTGTATTGGGTGTGATGTCAAGATGGAAGTATCACTTCAGTCATATGGAGATGATGATCACGCAGGGATACAGAATGTGTTGCAACCATCGAAATAATATGACAAGGTCATGATTATCCGATTAAAGAGACTAGTTGCTTGTAATCCGATATATGCTTCGTACGAGGCAGACACTATTCCAGTCACAAACCTTGCATGTGACATCTGATATTGGATCGATATACGCAATATCACGTATACTACGCCTGACAAAGATTATATATTCCGTTAAGAATATTTCTGGAGAATTGGGTAGGCACGACGCTTTGCTAGAAGCCAACCATGTCTCGTAAATTGGTAAAAATATAGTACGAGGTACGTACGTGTTCGGATAGTCCGACGACCGAATTTACTGCCAATATATCTAGGGATCTCTTGGGTCGCTTCCCGAAGATTCACCGATGACGTATGATTCGAACATAATTAATCTGGGATTAATTACGGAGAGATTTTATCTAGGATAAAATACTATTTGAAGAGAAAGAACGATTAATTCGGAATTAATCGATAAAAATAATATATTCGATATATTAAACGAAATTAGATTTCGACGCGGAATTAAAATTAGATTTTAATTCGGGCAAACGAATTAATTTAGAATTAATTAGCGAGCGACGTGAATAATAATTTTGCTTGGCATAATTATTTAATTAAATTTGATTTAATTACGTCGCAATGGAAAATTCGTTAATTCAGAATTAGCGAACCCGAGCCCGGGAGTGTTTGCGGGCCCACTCGGATTTTGAATCAAGTGGGGCCACATGTCACATCACTTGTCACTTTAATTACTTTTGGTGATGGGTTTTGGTGAGAATGATGATGGCTTGTTTTACACTCCAAATTGTGTAAGAAGTGATTGACTTTTACCAAATTTTTGGTAAATCTTTATTTTGATTTTTGAAATCAAATAAACAAGTCAACACACACACATCTCTAACACACAATTCACGCCACTTTGAAGCAAAAACTCTCTCCCCATTTCTTCCGTTGCCGTGAGCTTAAGGAGGAAGAAGAAGATTTTTGTTGCAAAATTTTCTTAGATCTAGCACTCAAAAGGATCATTCAAAGGTGATAGGGAAACCATCCCAATAGCTTGGAATCTAGATCAAAGGCTTGGAGCTTGTAGATCAACATTCAAAGACCATCTTGGCCGAATTCTTGGAGCAATTTTTATTCTCAACACTTCCATAATCCGATCAAAGTGAGTATGATTCCGCCATATCTCCATTTGTATTCACATGTTTTTATGCTTGAATTTGATCTTGGGAATGCCTTAGAAACCAACAGGGTTTTCAACTGTCTCGAGGCATACGCAATCACTCTCCCATGCTACATTAGTACACATCCGAACCCCTGATATGATGCATCCATATAATGCACCTTCAAAATTTTGAAGCTCCTCTCACAATCACCAGTCCACACAAATGGTACATCCTTTCTCGTCAGCTACATCATCAGGGCAGCAATAATAGAGAAGTCTCGGGTAAATCGACGGTAGTAGCTTGCTAACCCCAAGAAGCTCCGAACCTCTGTCACCTTCCTTGGTCTATCCCATTTCAGAACTACTTCGATCTTCTGCGGATCTACATAAATACCCTCTTCTAAGATGATGTGCCCTAAAAATACCACTCTGTCCAGCCAAAATTCACATTTAGAGAACTTGGCATACAACTGCTCCCTCCTGAAAATATCCAATACCAATCGAAGGTGCTGCTCATGATCTAGAAGAACGAATACACAAGGATGTCTTCAATAAATATTACAATAATTTATCCAGATACGGCTGAAACACCTTATCCATCAAACCCATGAATGTTGCAGGTGCATTATATATCTGAGATATCTGTCCTTTACCACCATATGCTCCACTCGGATTCTCTCTGCCTTCTACTTTATGTGAAACACGAGCCTCGCCCATGACTACCATCAGAATTTGTCCCTCGACCACGTCTTGTTGCCACTCCTCCCCCTGTGGGTTGCTCAACCCATCGAGATCCATCATCAGTGGAACAATCTCTGACCAAATCTCCAAACTGTTGACATTCGTCATATCTCTTTGTTCTATTGCATTGTATGCTGATATGTCCCTCCTGACTATAATTATACCATTGACGTGTACTAGTCGGTCGAGGTGCTACACTCGCTGCACTCAGATCAACAGATGGTACTGTGCCTCTATTATAAACCCGGTCAGTTCGAACCACACGGAACTGTCTTATGGGAGGTGCACTCTGGTTAGTAACCCATTGTGTCTCGATTGTGGAGAATACTATTTATTATTTAGTCTGGCTTTTCTCCCATCAGAAATCTCATCTCATCCCCTCTTCATACTGTCTTAGAAAGCTGCTTTGTTCTCCCTCTAGACCCGGAAGTCACTCTCTGCAATCATAGCTCTGTTAACTATTACTGTATATGGCAGCTTCCCCAAAATCGAGATCTGTGATCTAATCTTCTGTCTGAGTCCGCCCTTGAACCTCTGACATTTGTCTTCTTCTCATCGAATTAACTCTGGGTAATATCGGGATAGGGAAATCATCTCTCTCTCATACTCCATCATTGTCTCTGATGGTCCCTGAACCATATGCTCAAACTGATGACGTTGTTTACTACGATAAACATAAGGGAAGTACATCTCATTAAAAGCTTCCTCGAACATATCCTAAGTGATATACCGAGGTCTTCTAAATATATCAGCTCTCCAATAATCTGGTGCTCTCAATCTATCTGTCACTACAGTCTCGGTGTGCTTCCATCTAGTCTCTGCCTTACCTCTCATCATAAAGGCATCAAACATAACTTTCTCTTGATCTGTCAGATCTAACATACTGACTATATACTAAATATCATTCTTCCATTTCTCTGTAGTAATGGGATCAACAGCATCATGAAACCGAGGAGGCCTCAAATTACTGGTCTAGCTTATTCGCACTACCACCGTTGCTCGAAGGTACATTGGCCACTGGTTCTCTGGAAACCTTCTGTGCAACAATATCAATAAACCTCCCCAAAAAATCTTCTAGATTAGTGGCTGTCGGGGGAACTAAAGGAGCGACATGAGTCATATTAGGTATAGTCGCAGGAATAGAGTTAGGTACAACTGCATATGTAATGATGGAGCGAATGTCGGAACTACTAGATGTATAGGTCTAAAACATTCGTTACCCTTAAATATTAGTGGCACAATAGATGAAGCTACAACCAATTCAGGATCTACCGGCTAAGTGTGATGTCTTTTTAAACTAATACTCGACATTATCACATGTCGTCAAACTATCCCTCTCCCACGTTGAGTACCAGTACCACAGCCACGTCTAGACATTTTTCTATGGACACACAACTATTATTTAATATGCTCATCAAATGCAAGGTGTCTACAGAATCTATAACCTACGCTCTGATACCAAAATTTTATCATGACCCCCTCCCTAGAGCGGGCCCAACCCTAGAAAGGGGTCCGTGAACCACTTCATCTCGAGCACCTATATGTCATGCAATTGAACCAAAAGTTCACAAAGAAAAATAATATTCCACAAAATACAATCAAATAAATCTGAAATAAGTGTTTACACCAAAAGTTTCTGAAAACATGAAATTATCCTAAAAGTCCTATCTCAAAAGCCAAAAGAAATGTATAGACCAACCCGATTGACAGCTGTGGCAAATGAGTCAAATCCTGGTACTGATACTGCTATTGTTGCTATGGTGAACTACCTGGGGTGTTTGGGAAATGGGGGGTGAGCTTAAAGAGCTCAGTAAGAAAACACTCATACTCTCAATATGACCTCACCGAAAATATATATATATGTATAAATACATATATAATTAATATCTGAAAACAACAATTAATAAATAAAAATTATCTCAGGTAAAACATACTCACAACAACACATCTCAATCAAGCAAGGTTTGCTATCCGGATTCGGTATAATAATGGATTGAAACCATTGGGAGAGTCTCTCTCTAACCCCCAAGGTTTCCCACCGTATAATCTCGCATAAATGTGCCAAAGGGGGATTGAACCACACGTCTCTGCTAATCTCGCATATTAGATCATTATCATACTAAATCTGGAAGCATAACAATAATCTCGCACATCATCCAATACAACACATCTCATCGCATTTCATCCATCAACTTAGCTCAAAATCATATAATACTCAAATACTTCGATTCATAGTACAAGTATACAATTTATACCCAAAATTATATTGACAATTTATGTTCTCATGCCATCGATTACTCAATCAATTTTCCAACATACATATATATATAAATAAATAAATAATTATATATATATATACATATATATATATATATATATATATATATATATATATATATATATATATATATATATATATATATTATGTAACTCACATATCAAACATCAATCAACAAACATTTATGTTAAGGGAATCATCGTGCTTTGTACTTACCTCAATCCACGTAAAACTCTCTATATCTATATGTTCTCGCTAAAATCTGGAAAATTATAAAATTACGATCAGGTCCATATATTTTACTAAAATTACCATTTTATCCCTAAACTTTCCAAATTTCTAATTTAACCCCAATACTCTCAAATATTATCAATTTAGTCCCAGAACTTCCAATTATCTCCTATTACTCACTAAAAATAAGAATTTACTCATTTAGGTCCCTAAACATGTTAAATTACGAATAAGTCTAAAACTCTCAAAATATTACAATTACACCCCTAAACTGTAAAATATATCATACCGAGCTCCAACAACTTCAGAATTTCAGAACGAGGTGGTCCACGGACAGAACACATCACTAGGATCACAACAATAGTGGTGGTAATGGCTGATGTTCGACGAACGATCGAACACCGATAACTCTCATTCTAGATTCGTTTCACGACAATCGAAGGTCCGAATTGGGCAAACAAGGTGTCTAACCTGCGTATCTCGATGAGGGGAAGATTCTGGTCTGAGAGGTGTCAGTCACGCACGGCGGCGAGTGGGGCGCGTGAAGCAATGGTGTGGCGGCGCGTAGGAGCGCGTGAGGGCACAGGCGGTGGAATTTCGATGCCGGTCTGGCGACGTTGGATTCGTCTCGTCGAAGGGATTCTCAAGATATGGTCATTTGCCGAAAATGATGGCCGAAATATGTCGGGCAACCCTTTTTCTCTCCTGTCCACACTTTCTCTCTCTACCTGTTTTGTATTTTCTCTCTCTACGTGTCTGTTCCTCTCTCTAACTGTTCAACTCTCTCTTCCCTGTGATTGCTACTGATCTCTGGAAGTCAATTCACTATATGAAGTTACTCTCTATTTATTCACAACAAATACACACTTAATGAATATGTTAGGGTTAGTTGTTTTAAAATAAGAGGGGTGGTTGAGTTTTATAATGAGAGTGGGTATATAGTTACAAATGTTTTGGGGATAAGAGTTTTAATTAAATTGAAATAAGGATAGAGACATGGTCTCACAAAAACAGTAGAAAGAAGTGTTACCACTATGGTAAGTAGGGACATCTTAAGAAGAATTGTTAAAAATTCTTAGAGAACAGAAGAATGAAGGCAGCGCCACTATAACTGCTGAGAAAGGCTCAATCTTCCTTTCTAAGGCTTTGACAGTCTATAATAACCAAATAAGTGGCGATTGAATCTTAGAATCAGGTTGTTCCTTTCATATGATTCCATGTAGGGACTGGTTTACCAATTTTAGGAACATAAATTAAGGGACAGTGTATATGGGAAATGATAACACCTGTAGAATACAAGGGATATGAGATATTACACTTAAACTCCATGATGGGAAAATTAGGATCTTATCTGATGTAAGATATGTACCTGAATTGAATTGATATCTCTAGGACCACTGGATGAATTAGGTTTCACCTATAAAGCTCACCAAGGAAACATGTACATTCTAAAGGGTAAATAACTAATTTTAAATGGAGTTAAGAAGAATGGATTGTATATCCTTAAAGGACATCATGTATTCTCTGAAAAATCTATTTTTACCTTAATTTTTAATTCTGATATGACTAATATATGGCACTTGAGACTTGATCACATTGGTCAAAAAGGCATGCAGGTACTAAGCAAGCAAGAGTTACTTGGAAAGGACTAATTGAAGCAACTGGACTTATGTGAAACCTGTGTGCTGAGCAAACAACACAGACAGAGCTTTCAACTGGAACTCACTTATCAAAAGCTTGCCTGAAGTATCTACATTGTGATTTATGGGGACCAGCTAAGTTCCAAACACATGGTGGTAACAAATACTTCTTCTCTATTGTTGATGATTATAGTAGGAAAATATGGACCTTCTTACTTAAAACTAAGAATAAGGCTCTCATAAAGTTTAAAAACTAGAAAGTATTCGTAGAGAATCAAACCATTAACAGGGTGAAAGTTTTAAGAACTGATAATGGATTATAATTTTGTAATACTGAGTTTGATCAATATTGTATAAATAAGGGTATTTGAGACATAAGACAATAAGAAATACTCCTCAACAAAATAGAGTTGCAGAAAGAATGAATATGACTTTGTTAGAAAAAGGTAAGATGTCTATTATTCTCATCTGGACTTCCAAAATCCTTTTGGGTGAGGCACTTAATACTGCCACACACCTGGTGAACCTAAACCATAATAGTTCAATCCAGTTTAAGAGTCCTGAAGGAATCTGGTCAGGCAGAAATCTAAAAATTGCACACCTTAGAGTGTTTGGCTGTGAAGCTTATGCTCATCAGTCCATAGGAAAACTTGAGCCAAGGTCTATTAAGTGTGTTTTCTTATGATACCAAGAAGGTACAAATGGTTACAGGCTATGGGAAAAGGGAGTCTCATAGAGTCAAAATTATAGTTAGTAGAGATGTTATATTCAATGAACATAGTGTTCCTTATAAAACAACTAACATAAATACAGATGCCTTAGAAAAGAATCTAGCAGGTTTTGATCTTGCAGGTGGAACCGAGATATAGGTGGAGCCAGAAACAGCCGAACAAGCAGTTGATAGGCTAATAACAATAACATATGAGGATAATCACTCCAGGGGTGATAACTCTAAAGAAGATAGAAATGAAGTGATGGGGGTACATGAGCCTAATGTAGAGGACATGATGGATCAATTAGATCCAACTCAGTAGAATGAATTATATGAGTAACATGATGAAACACCACAAGAAACATTGGCAAATTATCAGCTAGCAAGAGATAAAAGCAGGAGGTAGGTAAAGCCTCCTACCATGTATGATTACTCATCTATTGATCTATATTTTTGTTCTTTAATTTCAAGCCATAATGTAGCTGGAATAGAACCTGCCAACTTAGATAAGGCACTTAGATCGACTCATAAACATGAATGGGAAGGAGTCATGAAAGAAGATTTGGCCTCACTTAGGAAAAATCAGACCTGGACTCTGGTCCCTAAACCTAAAAACCAAAAGTTGGTTGAGTGAAAGTGGTTATTTAAGGTTAAAGAAGGAATACAGCCTTTAAACCTGACTGAGCCAGACTTGTTTCGAAAGGGTTCACACAGAGGGAAGAGGTAGACTATAATGAAATTTTCTCACCAGTAGTTAAATTCAAAACTATTAGAATTATGTTATCACTAGTAGTTCAATATAATCTTGAGCTAGAACAATTAGATGTGAAAACAACATTCGTACATGGTGAGCTAGAAGATAAAATTTATATGTCTCACCATGCAGGTTTTATAGATAAAAATCACCCTGAACATGTGTGTTTACTCAATAAATCATTATATGGCCTTAAGCAGTCTCTTAGGTAATGGTATAAAAAGTTTGATACCTGTGTGCTTAGTATTGGATTCATAAGAAGTAAATATGATAGTTGCTACTATTTCATGCTTGATAATGAATATTTTGTATACTTGTTATTATAAGTGGATGATATGCTTCTAATCTCTGAATCAATGGATGTGATTTGTAAACTAAAGAAACAGTTGAACAATGAATTTGATATGAAGGACCTAGGTAGTGCTAAAATGATACTAGGTATGACCATTGATAGAAATAGAGATAAAAATTTTCTGAAAATATATCAGTCGATATATTTGTAAAAGGTTGGAGTAAGTGGCTGCAAGCCGTTAGTTAGCCACTTGCGAGTTATTTTATTCTAATCTCAGTGTCCTACTACTAGGTCTGAGGTGGTTAAAATGTAAGATATCCCTTATGCAAATGTTATAGGTTTTATGATCTATGCCATGGTTAGTACTAGGCCTGATTTTTCATATGATGTATCTCCATTAAGTATATTTGTGTCAAATTCGAGTAGTTCGCATTGGACTGCCGTGTAATGGTTGTTAAGATACATAAACACAACAGTAGATTATGAATTATGCTTTAACAAAACTAATGTGTTAGACTTGGTAGGGTATGTGAATTTTGATTTTACAGGTGATAAAGATTGAAGAAAATCAACTACAGTATACTGTTTCACTCTTGGAGGAAACTGCATCAGCTGGATATCAAGTTTACAACCCCTGGTCACACTCTCAACCACTGAAGCAGAGTATGTAGCCATAACTGATGTGTTTAAGGAAGCCATGTGGCTTCAGGGTATCTTAACAGAGATACAACAGCTTCATGGTAAAATAGTTGTATATTCTGACAGTCAAAGTGTAATACACTTTAGCAGAAATCCAGTACATCATGAGAGAACCAAGCATGTGGATGTCAAGTACCATTTTGTGGGGGAAATTATCTCGAGTGACAAGATAGAGATCAAGAAGATCCGAAATAAAGATAACCCATCTAATATAGGGACAAAAATTATGACTGCCACCAAACTCTTCCACTATATGAAGATGTTGCATATGGGGCTGGCTGAATATGCAGCCAACATGAACAATGATGGAATCAATGAAACTTGCTGCACTAATCAAGCCTTATCATCAGATTTATATGAATGGAAGCGAGAGGTTCAAAGCTTCAAGGTGGAGACTGTAGAATATGAAGCTTGTTGAGAACGACTCGCTTTTATGGTCATTAACATATGACATGTAGGTGACTTATTATCACTTGAAATATTTGTGGCTGTTGATTCGGACACAAAAAATTATAACTACCACCAAACTCTTCCACTGTATGAAGATGTTGCATGTGGGGGCTGGCTGAATATGCAGCCAACATGAATAATGATGGAATCAATGAAACTTGCTGCACTAATCAAGCCTTATCATCATATTTATATGAATAGAAACGAGAGGTTCAAAGCTTCAAGGTGGAGATTGTAGAATATGAAGCTTGTTGAGAACGACTTGTCGCTTCTATAGTCATTAACATACGACATGTAGGTGACTTATTATGACTTGAAATATTTGTGGCCATTGGATTCGGACACGTGGCTTCATATCCGCTGTTGCTTATCATTTTCTCTTCATATAAATGGAAGTGTTAGGGTTGAGAGAAATGAGTCATTTCATAGCTTTTCATTCTCTCTACAAACACAACCTCATCTCTTTTCTTTTCTTTCTTTGAGGGATTCCAGAGAATCTCAATTAGTATCAGCTTGTGTATTTTACATGTGAAACACAGTGAGAGTGAAGATAGTGACTAAGCTTACGAATTGTAAGATTGGCACTATAAGGTTCTAGGGTTTCAGTATTTGGGGAAAGAGAGGATCTTTGTGTAAAGGGAGGGCTGTGATTCTTGTATAATCTTGAAAAATAAAGTGCAGTGAGCTCCATTGTTTCCGGAATTCAACGTGGATGTAGTCTGAATTTTTCAGGTGAACCACGATAAATCTTTGTGTTCTCTGTGTGTTTATTATTCTTGATTTTACTTGTAAGGGTTTCTCTCTCGTTGAAACTGGAAATTAGGGTTGGGTACCAAAAGGTTAAATCCCAACGCATAAGAATTGGTGCCTTAGCTATTTCTGTTAGTCCTCCGCCATTAGATTCGCATACTCATATTTCCAACTACATTCTTACCAACATTGAATTTTCTTTAAATTAACTAGTACACAAAAGTCATCTAATGTTAGACATTCGAACTTCTAAAATTGCGAACAGAATTAAAACACATAATTCAAACAACTTTATACATAATATATGTATTATTTCACGAGTCCGTATGTTATTTTTATGCAGACATTAACTAAATAATAATAATCTGAATGATTAATGATTATAATATCCTAAAAAAATGATTCAGCCTCAACAAATGTAGATATTAAAGTATAAATTTCTACAGAAATATGGGTAAAGTTATAGCCTCCACTTTAATTTATACAAAGGTGGCGCTGTGATTTAAGAGTCGTAATAATTCTCATATCTTCCACACGTATGGACGTGCTATATAATTAACATAATGTTTTTTTTTTTTTGTGCTTAAAATTTCAGTATAAACTTCATACAATTTAAATCAAAAATATCATTTAATGTTGCATGCCAACTCATCAACCAATATCATTCCATTTAAGGCAATTAATGGCTAAAAATTTGTGTTAAACTTTTCAATTCAAAAGTCCAAGTTAATTTAAAATATCAATTCCCTTTTGAAAGTTAGTGTTTATCCTAGGTTATGATTTTATGTGGAAATTATCACAATTAACTAAGACATGTCCTAATTAATGTATCTATAGATTAATCAAATTAACAACTACCCAAACTTAAGCCTACACAATTATTAACTAAAGAAAAATATTCAAGCAATAAATAATAAAGCAAAAAATAAATATCATCCACACAAAATCAACACAAGTATTTTGGTAACGAAGTGGAAAACTCGTGCAAGTAAAAAACCACTCTGGGTATCTCGGCTAGCAGTCCAAATCCACTATAAAGGGAAAAACTTACAATGATGGTAAAAAAACCTATGATGGAAACTCTACCGACTCTAGTACCTCTATCCTGCAAGAACTCAAAGAACTCCTCGAGCCCGTATCCCACGGTTTTCTTCAGAACCTCTGAAGTCTCTGAGTGAATCAACTCTGCAACTCTGAACGCCTAAACTCCGACTGCCAATCTTCCTCCTTGAGAACTCTGAAGGTTTAGGAAATTGGGTTTTGATGTGTTGGTGGTTAAACAAATATCAATCTCACCACAAACAAAGAAGACAAGAAAACAAATAAGTCTTCAAGGTGAGAACAAAAAAGATTGAAAACTAAGAATGTGTTTTGGCTCAAAGGAATATGTTTTCAACACTTGTGAAGGTGGCTCAATATTTGTTTATATAGGTAGAGCAAAGGAAAAGGGTTTCCTAGTGTTATTTTGGTTTTAAAACGTGACTAAAGTATCTTACTTACGCACGGGTGTTCGAAGTCACTTCAAATGCAACTCAAACGTAAAATTTCTGCATGAAAACGTTCGGACGCCAATACGAACTCCACACGAACGTGGGGGATTGGTTTTCAGGGACAACGCTTGTAACTTTCTCGTCTTTTGGCCAAATCATGAGTTCTTTATATGTACGCGATCGTCTTCGAGTATACTTTCCAATACCACTAACCTACTATCAATTAGAGCTCTTAATTTTCTGGAATATACAAGAAATAAATATCGCTCAGAATTCTCTATCTAATGTTGGCCAATTGCTCCGAGATCTTCAATACTCATTAGAACTCAATTGAACTTATTTTGTTACGGACATTGCCAATAAAAATGGAACTAAAAATCTCTCCTTTTGGTATTCCGTGATAAAACACTACCTATTACAAAGAATGCAGTAAAAGACAAAAAAAAAAATATCCAACTGCCAACCATCAAGACAATGACTTATTACATTATGACTCAATCTAATACCTAACCAAATAGTCTTGGAATTAATGCCACTAAAGCAAATAAACTGCTTACTTGAAACATTCACAAACAGTAATATACCGTGAAAAGCATTGGGATTATCAAGGACAAATAAAGAATATAAGAAACTCATTCATGTAAACATGTAGATATCCTACTCACCTTAATCTTACTCCCCTCTTCAAACAGAGATATCAAAATAAATGGATATACTATGTGATTAACTACTCTCCCCCCTTAATCCTATTCTCCCCCCTTTTTGTCACGAAATGACAAAGAAAAATGAAAAATAAATGAAAAGGAACACGAAAGACAACACATACAAGAGAACTTACTCACCCTCACTAACAAGCCTACTCAGTTAATAAAAATAACATCACGGGAAGTAAAAACAAGTTTAAAAAAATGCTGCAAAATAAAAGGTATGCAATAACATGAAGCACACTCAAGCAGATAATGAGTAAAAAAAATTAAAATTGACTGAAACAACACTTCAAGTAAGTACAATGATACCTAGTCAGTATTCAGCTGTTTATGACATGAAATAATATGCAGTAATTTAAGTCATGCTAAATAATACACGCATGCAGAAGACATAAACACCTAAGCATAACAAGCACTTGCGTGAAAAATAAGTGCACAACGAATCAATGTTTTAAGACCTTATTTTATGAGCTGGACATAGCCAAAGAAATCCATCTTTTAAAAAACCAAGTCCACGAAAATAAATGTTCAAACCCAGCACCACTAAGACCTGAAATTAAGCAACATTGGTTGCATGCTATGTTATATTCCCCATAAATATCATGAGCTCATAAATAAAAACTCTTGCGATTGAAGGGTTTTTTCCTTTATCTTTTGGATTTGGCCCTCATTGGCTATTTTGAACTTGAGTCTCAGGTAAATTTTTTTTATTTTATTTCTTTTTGCTTTTACAAAGGGGATAGCAAGGTAATATAGTCAAAGGTCACACTATTTAGTGAACAATGTAGGAAAGAGATTAGATAACTAGTCCAAAAACTCATACATGCGATCAAACATTGACATGGTAAAAACATGTATGTGAGGTGCAAGTACAAGATATACCAAGGGTTTATATCACATACACTCATTCATATAAAGCATCAAGAAAAATAAAAGCATATTATACATGCATAACTATATATCCTACATACGAGGATCATATATACATGCTAATCATGCTCTAACAAGCCATAAAAATATTTTTGGTCTTTTTCAATTTCTATTTTTTCAATTTTAACACAAAAAATAAAGAAACAACATGGTTTGTCAATATCTAATGGTACGTGGAGTTGTATCCCGAGTGCAGATCATACTACTGTCCATTCAGAATGGGCTATGAAATTTATGTTCGGGTTTCCATAATATATACCAATGGACATATAACCAAAAACAAAACACACACACCCAAATAAAATGAAAATAAAATAAACGTGCAAAAGCATAAAACAGACGCACACATACATGCAATGGGAAAACAAATGCAACTTCTAGAAAGAGTTACACCGGTGCGCACTCTCATCATGCCTGTCAGGATCAAGGCATTCAGAACTATATGGGAAGACATTTTGCTTCCTCACCCAAACCTTTCTAGGAACCTCTTCCTCATGAGCATTCCCAGTCAATAAGGCAAGTTTCTCACTAAGGAATTGAGCTTGTTTGGTTAGTGCAGAAACTTGAGACATTAGATTTGCAGATTCAAATCTAGGTGACATAATCTGAGACATTTTCTTATGTTTGTGCAACATGTAGCACCTATGCCTAATGTGTCCTGTCTTTCCACAGTGATCGCACACATACACAAACCTCGGATGAGAGCGAGGATTTCCTTTCACACCTCTAGATTGAGTTGGGGAACCAGAAGAGGAACAAACGGAGGAATAACATGACTACACTCAATAGGCTTCTTGCCTAAATCATGTTTAAGAGGGTTAGACACTGCTCTAGACAATGACGCCTTATTGCAATTATGCTCAACACTAATACCTAGCATGTGGTCTAATTTTCTATTCTCACTCAAAAATACAGACAAATAGGTTCTAGCATCTCCAAGTTCAGCCTCTAAAGTTTGAACCCTATCAACTAGGCCTCTGTTCCTCTCCTCCAGGTCATCAATCATTAAGAGGCTTTGCTCAAATTTGTATTGAGCTTCATGCTTTTCTAGCTCAACTCTTTTCAGCCTCTTATTGATCTCTATATTAGTCTTCTTAATAGCTAAACTTTCATTAAACAGTTTAATATTAGCCACCTGAAGACTTTCCTCAACCACAGACTCATCGAGAGAGACTTCTGAATCAGCATCATGAACTTCATTCTCTCTCTCATCAGACACACTAGCAACAAAAGCCATATAGTTGTTCTTATTCTTATGAGACTCATCAGAAGTATAGTCACCTTTATTTTCATTAAGGATAGATGCCATGACTCTCTTACCTTTAGTCTTAAGTTATGTGGGGCACTCAGATCTAATGTGCCCATATCCTTCACATTCATGGCACTGGATATCACATGGTTTACTACCTCTCTTCTCTTTAGACTCACTCTTGCTCTACCTACTCTCTCTAGGCCTATCTTCCTTATCCCTATTACTACTATGGCCACTCTTCCTCACCTTAAGAAATTTCTTAAACTTCTTTGCAAACAAGGCTAAATCATGATCCATGAGGGTATCGTCATCACTAGATGGATCATGAATAAATTCATTCACGGTCTTCTTCGCTATAGTTTTGGGCTTTTTAATACCCATGAAGTTTCTTCTCATAAACCTATAGATTTCCTACGAGGTCATCTGATCGAGGTCATTACTTTCCTCGATGGCAGTAATCTTGGGTAAGAATTTCTCAGGCAGAGATCTAAGGATTTTCCTAACAATCCTCTTGGTAGGGATAGTCTCACCTAGGTTAAAGCTTGAGTTAACAACATCATTAAGCTCAGTGTAGAACTCATCAAAGGTCTCATCATCTTTCATATGGGCGACCTCAAACCTAGTAGCTAAATCCTGGAGTCTAATATTTTTAACATATAGTCTGCCCTCATACACATTCTGCAGAATGTCCCAAGAATCCTTGGTTATTTCACACATGGAGATTCTCCTAAATTCAATAGAACATACAACACCATGTATGGCATTAGCAGTCTTACTGTTCCTATTGCTAACATCAAATTCGTTCTTGGTCCAAGTCAATTTATCTTTAAGGGAAGATACCCCATCAACTATAACTACATGCGGTTTCCATCTGTAATCTACTGTCATCCTGACCCTCTCATCTAAGGAATTAAGGAACACTCTCATGCGAACCTTCCAATATAAATATTCTGTGCCATCAAAAAATGGCGGACAATTTAAAGGTTGACTACGATCCATAGCTAACGGGTCAAAGATCGAGTTCAGGCTCTGATACCAATTGAAAGTTTATGTTTATCCTAGGTTATGATCCTATACAGATATTATCACAATTATCTAAGACAAGTCCTAATTAATGTGTCTATGGATTAATCAAATTAACAATCACCCAACCTTAAGTCTACGTAATTATTAACTAAAGAAAAATATTCAAGCAATAAATAATAAAGTAATAAATAAATATCATCCACAGAAAATCAACACAAGTATTTTAGTGACAAAGTGGAAAACTCGTACGAGTAAAAATTCACTCCAAGTATCTCAGCTACTAGCCTAAATCCACTATAAAGAGAAAAATTATTGTGATAGTAAAAGACCTATGATGGAAATTCCACCGACTCTAGTAACACTATCTTGCAAGAACTCAAAGAACTCCTCGAGCCCGTATGCCATGATTTTCTTCAGAACCTCTGAAGTCTCTAAGTGAATCAACTCTGCAACTCTGAATACCGGAACTTGGACTGCCAATCTTACTCCTTGAGAACTCTAAAGGTTTAGGAAATTTGGTTTTGATGTGTTGATAGTTTAACAAAGATCAATCTCACCACAAACAAAGAAGACAAGAAATGCAAATAAGTCTTCAAGGTGAGAACAAAGAAGATTGAAAAATAAGAATGTGTTTTGGCTTAAAGGAATATGTTTCCAACACTTGTGAAGGTGGCGCAATGTTTGTTTTTATAGGTAGGGCAAAGGAAAAAAAGTTTCCTATTGTTATTTTGGCTTTAAAATGTGTCTAAAGTATCCTACTTACGTATGAGCATTCGAACGCACATCAAATGCAACTCAAATGCAAAGTTTCTGCTTGAAAATATTCGAACACAAATATGAATGCCACACGAACGCTGGGCACGGACTGGTTTTTAGTGACAACTTAAAACGCTTGTAACTTTCTCGTCTCTTTGCCAAATCATGAGTTCTTTATATATACGCGATCATCTTCGAGTCTACCTTCCAATGAAACTAACCTAATATCAATTAGAACTCTAAATCATCTGAAATATATAAAATAGTAAATGTCGCTCTGAAATCTCTATCTCATGTTGTCCAAATACTTGTCTAATTGCTCTGAGATCTTTAAAACTCATTACAACTCAATTACACTTGTTCTGTTATGGACAATGCCTATAAAAATGGAACTAACACCTTTCTATATATATAGTCATTCTCCAATATCGACAGCAATGCATATTTTTCAAATACAGAATTCAAGTTAGACAATGTTGTCAACTATATTATAATATTAATTTCCAGTTAGAGGATGTTGTCTACCGTTAAGTCCATATATTATTGACTTACAGACTTTCACACCAGAAGATTACTACCAGCTACATTTATATCGAACACTAGGTATATATATGTTACATCCATGATAGATGGATGTTTGATATATTTTTCAATCTTTAGATGGATCAGTTAACGCAATCATAAATAATGTAGTCATAATCATATTTTAACCTATGATCACAATATGAATATCAGTTAGATGACTGAAAATTTAGTCATGGGTGTGCCACTAATTAACTTCATAAAGACACCATTTAATCAAAAATAATAAGACTTTTAAACAATGTAGTTTTAGAAATAGTTTTCATTGATCGAATCTTAACCAAATAACACAATATTATAGTCTAAATTCAAGTTAAAAGTCTAAGATTTCCAACAGTATATCATTTGCTCGAAATTGATAAGATTTAAACATCGAATGAGCCAAAATCAAATTGCTACTCCTGATGCCACTGGTAATGGCAGTGAGTGTACACATCAGAAATTAAAAATTTATGCCATCACCGAGTCCCAAGACCCATTGATGTGGCAAATAAGTTGTTACTCGGTGTTCATGTTTAATAAATAATATAAAAACATCCAAAACATGCTTAATAATATACAATATATCATGCTTTTAAAATCTGAAAACTAGAAAGCGTAGTTACTTATACCGAAGGCTCCTTCGAGTGCACCTTCCAATCTATAAGTAACACAAACCTCATTATATCTCTCGACCTCTACTCATAGCCAACTTAGCCTCCAAATATTTATAAACCAAAGATGTATGACAATTGCGAGGATTGAGACCTTGAGTGCAATGTTACTTCACACTTGGTGCCAGCCAATGTGAGTAATTTCTTCTTGTATTATGCAGATGAGCCTGTCTTAATATTCCATATAAGGATGGATACAAGGGAGCTCTCAAATGCTCAGTAAAATGATCAAATTCCATAATTTTTAAGATTCTTAGGTAATTAGACTATGAGTTTGAAATTAAATTTGAAGCTCATGATTTATCTTTAGTGTATATACCAAACTCTAGTAAGCATAAGATAGACTAGGATAGCACAAAAGAGTTCAAAGCTCGAAATTTTAAAGAGTAAGGTTACATAAAATTTAAAATCCAAATTTTCTAATATAAAGCTATCAGTTAACCAATTAGCCCAATCAGTTAACCGATTACACGGGTCAAATTTGATCAAGTTCGATTTTCAACATTTGGTGCATCTCAGTCCGATTCTAAGCACACCTAAGTTACTAATGATTATTTTCAAACACCTATTTACACTTTAAATGGTTTATATAATAATCAAACATATTGAAAGACATTTTTAAATAATCACTATAACAATCAAACATATTGTTATTGTTAAATTTGGACATTTACTATTGACTTCATACTTAATTATGTGTGACCTATTGGGTTCCCCTAAAATTGACATAAAATTAAATTACGGTATTTTAATCAAACATAAATTATCCTCCAATAATATCATCATGTGGTTGTTCTAAATTTTATGTAACCTTACTCTTTAAGCTCATGGTTTATCTTTAGTGTATATACCAAACTCTAGTAAGCATAAGATAGACCAGGATAGCACAAAAGAGTTCAAAGTTTAAAATTTTGTAGAGTAAGGTTACATAAAATTTAAAATTCAAATTTTCTAATATAAAGCTATCAGTTAACCAATTAGCCCAATCAGTTAACCGATTATCCTGTGTCAAATTTGATCAAGTTCGATTTTCAACAATTAGTGCATCCCGATCTGATTCTAAGCACACCTAAGTTACTATTGATTATTTTCAAACACCTATTTACACTTTAAATGGTTTATATAATAATCAAACATATTTAAAATCATTTTTAAACAATCACTATAACAATCAAACATGTTGTTATTGTTAAATTTATACATTTACTATTGACTTCATACTTAATTGTGTGTGACCTATTGGGTTCCTCTAAAGTTGGACATAAAATTAAATTATTGTAATTTAATCAAATATAAATTATCCTCCAATAATATCTATCATGTTGTTGTTCTAATTTTATTGACCAAGGTTAACATGTAATAATATCTCAAGGTCCTCAAATGAGAAATAATTATACAAACCCATCATGTATATAATTTCCATACGATAAAGTCTCACACCTTGCTATATGCTCCTCGAATGACCTAAAGTGAAGATAATGTCTATCGTTACGGTCAAATATATGACTTTGATATATTTGTGATCTTGTTAATCCAGGAATATTATGTAATAAGATTCTTCATCTATAACTATATATAAATGAAATTTATTTTAATTTATAGTTGATGAAATTTTCATGTATTACAGTGCTTATTTTAAATTTGCATATTACAAATTGTCATGTGTGCTCTTAGTTACTAATTTACTTTCAAACTTAGTGAATAAGAGTTATACATAAAAGGATTTAAGTCTGAAATTAGTAATCCAAAATAGTTCGTCGAGAGTAAATAATGACGTGCACTTTGTTTGTGATTTATCTACAACTACAATCCATTCTAAAATGGTATGACGACCTTGATCTGGGATTGTTCATGTGGTGACATGAGAATAAAACACATTATATGATATAATTATAAAGGACTAGACCAAGACATACATGTATTTCTTTTAATATTCGTTAAACAAAGAAATTCATATCAGTTTAATAGATGATCATGTATAGATTGATATGAATCTTGAGTGTACTACAAACTCCTACATGACAAGCCGTGTCCTTTGATTTACAAAGGTGAGATCAGTATAGCAATATCAACTAATAACTATGTACTTTGAACATGGTTTGGTCTGTAGCTGAGGATGTTTTACATAGAAATGTAGTCCACTCATTCTTGTGAGAAGTAGATAAGTATTTTCTTTAAGGTTGGTTCAATACTTGAACAATTAGAATACTTGGGTCTTTCTATCACGAATAGAAAGAAAAAATTCATAAAAGTTATAAATATATTATTCATTAGAGAATCAATGGTCCTAATGGTATAAAACTAATTAGAAGGGTATAACAGATATTATTACCTTACTCTAATTATGAAATACTCGTAGAGGATCAATCTATATACAATGATTATATTGATTGACACCGACTTGGCTCGGTATAATATATATTTGCAGTGACGAGAGTTTAGCTCCAAGTTTTTAGTGGAATAATCTAAAGTTTATAATTTAACATATTTGATTAAAGAGTTTTAATCAATATCCAGACATTATTGGAGCTCGAAGTTGTAGGTCCATCTGGTGCTTATGCTTGCTCAATACACTATAGGGAGCTATAAAATAATTGAAGAGTTCAATTATGTTCTCAAAAACATAAATACAAGTAATCCTTAATTAAATAATTTTATAATTTGATTAAAAAATAAATACCTAGTTTTTGATATTAGTATTTAATTAATAAAATGGAAAATAAAAAATTTGGGAGGGGGGTCAATCCTAAGTATAAAAAAGAAGAGTTATCTCTTATTAAAAATAATATAAAAGAAAAGCAAAACTATGTCTCCTCCTTCTACATTTTATTTTTCGTGCAGAGAAAAAGAAAAACAATAAAAACAATTCATTAACTTTTTCTCTAAAACGTTTAGAGAAATCAAATTGTGAGATTCAATAGCCCACGTTTAAAGTTCTTATAAAAGAGAAAATTAATCTGGGATTAATTACGATAATAATTAATCTGGAATTAATTACGACAAGAATTAATTTGAGATTAATTATGAGATAGAAATTTAATCTGGGATTAATTACGGTAAAAATTAATATGGGATTAATTACGACAAGAATTAATCTGAGATTAATTATGAGAGAGAAAGTTAATCTGTGATTGATTGCGGTAAGAATTTATCTGGGACTAAATTCATCTAGAAGAGAGAACGCGATTAATTTGTAATTAATCGGCAAAGTAAATTTAATAGTTATATTAGATTTTACTATTTAATTTATTAAATTGGGCTAAAATAATATGTCAGTTATATTAATTGAAATTGGATTTCAATGTGGAATTAAAATTAGATTTTAATTCAAGCAAACAAATAAATTTGGAATTAATTCGTAAGCGATTTTCGTAATAATTTTGCTAGGCATAATTATTTAATTAAATTAGATTTAATTAAGTCGCGATAGAAAATTCATTTAATTGGATTAAACGAACCCGAGCCCAAAGTGTGTTCTGTAAGATAACTCTAATTTGGAATTTGAAAATGGTGGCCACTTTACTTACATCACTTATCACTGTTCATTATGGATGTAGTGGGCTAATTAATGTTGGACTTTAAAGCACACAACACATAAAGTTTTTGACTTGAACTATTCATTCTCATCTTTCCTCTCCCTTGGCCGAACATATCTCTTATTGTTCTTGAAATTTTTTTTTGTAAAATTTCATCCAAGCTAGCACTCAAGGAGTCAAAGAAAGGTGATAGGGAAACTCACTCTTGAGTTTGGAATTCAAATCAAAGCTTGGAGCTTCCATACATCCAACAAGAAATCTTGAATTTCAACCGATCAATGTAAGTTCATTCCGCAAACTTTAATTGATTATTCACAAACAAATCAAGTCTTAGGGATCATTGGCATGTTTAGGATACTAACAAGGGTATCAGAGAGCCAATCTAAGCGTGATTTGAATTTTAGGGGTCTTAACTTTAATTTGGGGATTTTATGCTTGGAGTATGAAATTCAAAATTGGTTGTTGGTTGTGGTTGGATGATGATGAATTGGATTTGTGCATCATTGGATTTGTGAAATTGATTGGATCAAAAATTTCCCAAAATCCTAAGCCTTGGCCGAAACTTGAACCCTTAAATGCTCATGGTAATTTTTTGAATTTTGACATTGGATATGTTAAATGCATGAAATGAATATTGATTGTTGATTTAATTGGATTGAAATCAAAATTAGATGTTATTCTATGCAATTACCGCATGTTGATGGATGAGTTGATTTTGCTTTAATTTTGTGTTGGACATGAATTTGAAATTAAGCATGATTAATTGGATTAATTAGCGTTTTGGAAACATTAGATCAATTGATTAATTATGTTAATTACACTTTAAATTGAATTAATGTGTTTTTGAATATTATGTTAATTTAATTTGTTGTAAATGGGCAAATGGGCTTGGTTGGGCTAAGTATGGTTTTGGACAATTAGGTTGGATCCAATTGGGCCTAAAACCATTTTCATAAAGTCCAAATATGACTTTTGGGCCTTTAAAAATTTAATTGGGCCTAATGGGCCTAAATTGATTTTTGGCATAGGGTGATTCCTATTTAGGCCTTGGCATTTTTGGTTTGATCCATTATGGCAAAGCCCATGCCTAGAGAATTAATTGAAAGCTCATTGGACTTTAATTGAATAGTATTTGATGTTAACTGGGCATTTGAGACCCATTTTGATTGGATTTGGAATCCAAGTCTTTAAAGCACAAAATAAGTGTAATGATTTAATTTGGAATTAAAAATGAATTAGTAATGGATACAATTTAAATTGGATTTAAAATTATAGTTTGATAAAATTCAAGAATACATACTTTGAGTATTTATTCTTAAACTAGTTGGACTCGCGCAAATCAAATCGTTGTATGAACATTGGATGGTCATTAATCAAAGATTAATTAATTGGATTAGATTGATTGACAGCGTGCTTTGTGTGAATACTTGGATGTATTTATATGAATAATGTATATCAGATAGATATTAGATGGTAGGGGTAAATTTGGAAATTATTGTAAGTATGGAACTTATTTATTAAATTGGACCTGCGTGTCCAGCCTTTCACCTCATTTATTCTTTGTATTTCTCTTCTCACCAATTTCCCTCAATGTAAATGAGGTTTCTTTAATGTATTATATAATTGGGTAGAAGAATGTAAAGTACTGGCGGGAGAGAGGAAAGAGAGTGATTTATTCTAGGAACAAATTGTATTATAAATCCATCTGCATATCATTATTATTTTATCGCACCTTATTATGCTTTTAGAATACATATTTAAGGGTGTATGATGAGACCTAATCAAAGATATAAATTGGTTGTCAATTTACACGAAAAATCCTCATTATATATTAAGCGTTTTCCTTCCATTGAGTGGTTCTCTCTCAAGATCCAAATTGACTTTGATTTTTTAGCCAAAGTCAAGATTATTGTCCATCGCGGATGTGTTTGAACCACGAAAGCTTGGCCAAAGTCAAGGTCATTTCGATACATCGACGTAGATTACGAAGCTTTCCCATTGTCAATGAATCGCGCTTAACTTTGAGCCAAAGCCAAGGCTTAGTTGATTCAGAGGAAAAAAAGTTAGGAGATATATTGGATATATGTTTTGGACTTCTAGGTCCACCTACCAAATCTATGTAACATCCCAGATTTTCAGAACTATTCTAGAAGATTCACGGATGGATGTTTTAGTCTCGGAGCATGAAGTTGATGAATAATAAGAGTTTAAGTGATGTTACATGGGTTGAAATAATAGATTATGAATACTTGTCGCGTCGGAAAACGCTCGGGGTTAAAAGTTAGTTACGCGATTTCGTAATACGCGTAAAATTTACAGTTTTGGTCACATAATTAGCAAACAAACTCCGATCGGGTTGGTTCTTGGACCATCGGACTCTTTTTTCCGAGACGAACAACTTTTGTGTTGAGCACTTTTCGAAAATCACACCCGAAGGGCTTCAAAATTATAGTTTTCCGAAAATACCCTTAATAATGTGGACAAGATAATAATTTCTGGATTATGATATTTGTAGTATTACTATTATTATTATATTTTTTATTTGTATTCGTTTACAAAGAAAGAAAGAGAAAAAAAAAAGGAGACAGAACGCATGAAACGCGAAAGGGAGAAGAAGGATGCACCGGCGGCCAGCCGGCCACTGCCGGCTGGCGCACCGGTGCAGGAAGTTGCGTCAGGCCACCGCGCATCCGGCGGTGGCCGGCGATGGTCCAGGGGTGGCCGGATTACTGCAGAAAGAGAGGAAGAAGGGCGCGGCTTGGGTTTCGCGATCCCGGCTCGTCGGTTTATTTCACGACCCGAGCCACCTACCAAATCGAAGCCCTCGACGAGTACTACGAGTATGCGGAGTCGGTTTTGCCGAACATCGGCCGATTACACGCGAAACGAGAGAAGAAGATTCGGATGAATAGTAGACCCATGTGAACAGTAACTTCGATCGGAATTCCGATCGCACCAGCGCGTTCGTATGGCCGTCGGGAGTCCAAATATGGCCTCAGAATTTCGGTACGACTCTCCGTTTAGATTTTGTTATTTTCAAGTATATCGAATTGTATTCGGATGTTTCCGGTAGTCTCGTAGTGTAACGAATTTACATGAAATGAATTGGACATATCTTTATATGTTAAAACGATAAATGTGGTAGAATCCGGGGAGAATCAGATGAGATGTGATCGATCCGGTAGAATTAGCGAGATTCCGGTAAAACAGAGTTTCTCGCGCGACTGAGCGTAGTTGATCGTAATCATGAAAACTGTATTAGAATGATATTGCGAGGGTAATTAGGTAATTCTGGATTAGTTCGGGGGGTTCGAGACCCTTCCGTAGTGTTTACGGAAACTTTTCCGTAAGTTTTACCGCAAACGCGTAAAGTGAGAATCTAAGGTATCTAGTTAGTTCAGAATGATATAGAAAGACATAGTAGAGTAATGGAACTTAGACCGTAGAGTCGGTGAGGATTTGAGTATCCCGAGACGATCCATAGTTTAATTGTAGATGTGTAGAAAGTTCCGTAAATAGCGGCTCTGACCAGGAATTGCCTTTTGTTGTAACAGATCGGACTAAGATTACGAGTGTTCGCCTAGCCAGGTAAGTAACTCATGCTTTGATTACTTAAGAAGTTATCGTTGTATGAAAGTAGTACTATAATAAATATTATATATAATCATATGTATGAAACTAGTATATATATATATAAAGATGATCGTAGAAGAAAGAAGCTAGTGAATTGGTACACAGATATAGATAAGAGCAAACAATTATAAGTGGAGATATAAGTTAAAGATAAACAGAAGTATTCAGAAGTAAAGAGAAACATACGTAGGTAAAGACCAGTATATATATATATATATATATATATATATATATATATATATATATATATATAGATGGAGCATGTGAATGATGTCATATTCATGATTACAGTTTAATAAGACTTGGGTATGAGGGATGTAGAAACTACACCCTAGGGAATGGGATTATAGTTATCAATGAGATTAACATATATGAACTAGTGTCATGAAGGAAAGTTTGTAATTCATGCATATAGAAGAGTATTAGCAACATGAGTATAAATACAAGTATATAATAAGTGATGAAAGGCATAAATGAGTAGTATATGCGTAGCATGAGAACATATAAAAGATTATGATTTGAGATTCTTGAGCACGAGTTGATAGTTAGAAAGTGGCAAAGCAGTTCAAGAACTAAGACTTTGGAACTCATATATGTTTGATGTTTAGTATAGTAGTAAAGTTTCGAAGGTATGTGTATGAATATGAAGTATGCAATTTATTGATTGTGAGTCACCAACAGGGTAAGTTATAGAGGTAAGCTAAGTTATTATGGTTTGATGTGTGCATGTATGGATAAATATAGACATGGATGAACGTAAGGTCGTTATAGATGGAGTTATGACTAGAGTAGTGAAAAGCATGAGAAATGCATATATGCATGTGCATATATGAGTGTGTGTGTCAAGACTTTCAGTGATTGAGCTGCAGTTAACCGCAATTTGAAATTTAAAGCGTTTTAAAGAAAAGTTGTAGACACTTTTGAAAGAAAAGTATTTTAGAAAAGTTTCTTACAGTTTTAAGCTTTGATTATGTTTTAAAAAGTTTATCAACGGTTTTATGTGATTTTCGGGGCATGAGGTAAAACCTCACCACAGTATGTAACTTGAGGTACAGTGGAATTGACGGCATTAGAGACATGTGCACATGTAGAGAGTCAGGACGACGGCTTAGGTTCGTGTACCTGGACTCTAATGGTGGCTATGTCCAGTTGAGTCGTTTTCCTGGACTTAGAGTTCTACGTTAGTCGAGTCGTTTTCCTGGCGTATGACACCACCAGTTTCAGAGGCACCCAGTTGAGTCGTTTTCCTGGGTATTGAGAGACGTCCAGTTGAGTCGTTTTCCTGTACGTAGTGCAGTTTTCAGGTTCCAGATTTTCAGTACATAGTTTTCCGATTTCCAGTGCCTAGATTTTTAGAAACCAGATTTCAACATACGGTTTTCGGAAACAGAGTTTAGAAACAGTTTTTCAAAGTTCAGTCTTCAGTTTTCAGAGATGCCGCAGTGGAGCTATTGTCCTGGGCATCAAGTATTTTCAGTTTTTTTTAGTTAGTTTTTCAGATATTCAGTATACAGTTTTCGGATTTTCGAGATTTAGACTTCGGAAATCAGACTTTAAATATGAGTGTTCATAAACTGTTATTTTAAAGACAGTTTCTAGAATGATGAAGTTTTAGAAACAAAGTTTTCAGAGCATACTTTCTAAAGCATAGCATGTCAAGTGTAGCAAGGTTTATAAATCATGCATATAAATCATGTATTCTAGTACTTTCATATGAGATGCATATAGTTAGTATAATACATGATATCATTAGTACATTTATATGTAATTTCTTCAAAAGAGGTTTTGAAACAATAGTCTATAAAGCATGTCATTTTGAGCAGAGTATAGTTCACATGATAAGTATATAGGTCTCATATTCTAAAAATCATATGAGATGTTTGTAGTTGTTGCTGATGTCCGATAACATTATCATGTTTATATTTATTTTTGTACGAGTTATATGTTTACATAAGAAAGATTCTTTATGAATAATAAAGCATGATGATAGAATTGTATTTATATATATATGCATGATTGAAGTTTGAGTAACGAAGATTTATAAGAAGAATATCTCATAAGTCCGATTTGATGATATTTCAATGGAATAAAAGAAAGTTAATTATATTAAGTGTCCAAACTAAATTAGTAAAGAGTGAATAGCAGAGAAGAAAGATATCAGAGTAGCGCAGCGGAAGCATTGGTGGGTTGTCATTGTTAACAGTGATATAGAAACAGTATGTAAACATATACATATTAGGATGCGAAGATTATACATGATTATTTCAGACAACTTAAGTTAACACAGAAATGTAACTCAGCATTTGCATGTGTTTGACGCTTAAGTAATAGAGCATAGTTACTTACTGAGTCAATATGACTCACATCTTTTCAGTTGTAGTTTTACAGGTCAGTAGCTGAAGTTTGGTGAAAACTTTGAAGACGATGGATCGCCCCAATTGCAGTCGAGGAAGTCAAGGGAGTCCTGGGTCGAGTTATGGGTCCTCACGGCCCTTTGTATGGGTTTTTGCATTTGTATCTCATTTGTATAAGTATTGTAATAGCTTAGTGTTATTTTGAGTTCTGGTCGGAGGCCAAGTATTTACTTTTTTTCCTTGAGTTCCGGCCTGAGGCCGAGATTGTTGTGTTTTGTTGTTTATGGATGCTGGCTACAGGCCAGGTAGCATGATGTTACGAATACATCATGTCGAAATTTCGTTAGAATCAGAGGCTTATGGAGATGGGTTCCCCTGTTTCCTGTCGGTAGCATCTTGGCCTAGCCGAGATGTTACAATCTAGGAATTGGATGGGATCCAATTGATCTCAGAGATCTACCCAGTTAAATTTCATACAGCTTGTTGGCTAAAGTCAAGGTAGTGTGTTATTTAACGGGATCCTAGCCCACTAGGAAATTGGATTTCCCGAGTACTCAACAGAGGGTTAGAGGCTTGCAGAAAAATAGTGGGATGCCAGTGTTAAATTTGTAATTTCGTTTAATACTTGCTAAATACGCGCTTTATTTTTCTTCGTTATATTTATATTAGTTTGACTAATATTTTATTGTTTTCTTTGAACAGTTAGAATATTGAAGACATTACTCCACTTGTAGTTGGTTTTATAGTTGGACTATAGTAACCATTACATTTTGAGTGTACCCGAAATCGTTGATTGAATAGTTTGGCTATTGCAATCGAGATGGCTGGAAAGATTAGCGTTAGAGACATAATCATGGGCGATAATATCTTTAACGGCTCCAATTTTCCAAATTAAGAGATGAACCTCAAGATAGTCCTAGGGGCTGAGAAGTTACTCTATGTCAAGAGAAACCTCTCAAGTTTGAGCCCGAAATTGAGCAAATAGTAGAGTATGAGCTTTGGAAGACTCATCGTGATGATAACTTTAGTGCTCAATCAGTCATGCTTGCATCAAAGACTCCTTAATTTCATCATTAGAACAAAGGATTGGATCCTTATAGTATGATGTTGAAACTGAAGGACCTTTACAAATCTAATCTTAGATCTCAGAAGTTTGAATTGCAAAAGAAGCTCTTTCACTCGCGTATGTTAGAGGGTACATCTGTCGAGCACTATGTGTCGCAAATGATTAATGACATCGAACAACTAGGTCAGCTGGGGAGAACCTTCGAGGCCGAGACTTCTATAGATTTGATCTTACAATCTATACCCGATTACTGGGGCGGGTTCGTCCTGAACTACAACATGATGAACCAAGAGAAAACTCTTGGAGAGTTAATGGCGATGCTGAAAGAAGCAGAACCAGAGCTTCTGAAGGTCAAAAAGCACGAGGCGCACCTTACTTCGACATCACAGAAAGCCAAGGCTTGGCCAAAGGCTTCTGGTGGTGTAAAGAAAATGAAGAAAAAAGGGCAAGGCCGAATCATCAAAGTCTTCTAGGAAGACTAAGAACTTATCCCAAGACGTCTGCCTACATTATGGCAAATGGAGTCACTGGAAGCGTGACTACCATATGTACAAGGTGGAGTTGGAGGAAGCGAAGGCGGTCAAGGCTCCGGCTTCAGGTATATTTGTTATAAACATGTCCACTACTGGGTTTAAAAATTGGATTTTTGATTATGGATGTGGTACTCATATATGTACTGGTGTGGAAGATCTGCTAATTTACAGGATGTTGGCTTCAAGCGAGATCGACCTACGAGTCAGAAATGGGACGAGAGTCGTTGTTTTGAACCTGTCAGTCGGGCATGTAATTACTTAGTGACTGTTATTTTATACCTAGTTTGACTAGGAATATCATCTTTGTATCTAGTTTAACCCGATGCGGGTATACCTTTATATTCTGGAACACTGGGTGTTTTGTATATAAAGATGACATTTTGATATGTACAGTAGATGTTAATAATGGTCTTTATATTTTGAATAAAAATGAATCTCAAACATATAACATGACAAACAAAAGGCTCAAATTGAGTAAAACAGATGAAACTTATCTGTGACATTATCGTCTGTAACACATTAACAAGACTCGTATATCCACTCTTTCAAAGAATGAATACTTGGATGGATTTGATCCTAATTCATATGATCTGTGCGAATCATGTTTATTAGGTAAAATTCTTAAAACACCTTTTAACGGTAAAGATGTACGTGCCACTGAGCTGTTAGCCCTCATTCATAATGATGTATGTAGGCCCACATCTAGCTAGGCTAGAGGTGGATATGAATACTTCGTAACCTTTACGGATGTTGCATCGTGTTATAAATTCAAAGAGTTTCGACACGAAGTAGAAAAACAGACCGGTAAAAGTATTAAAACATTACGATTGGACCGTGGTGTAGAATACTTGAGCAATGAGTTTCTCGATTACTTGAAGGAATATGGTTTTCTTTCACAGTGGACTCCTCACTGAACACCTCAATTGAATGGTGTGTCCGAACGGAGAAACCGAACTTTGTTCGACATGGTAAGATCTATGATGAGTAGTATTGAGCTACCAATTTCCTTCTGGGGATATTCATTGAACAGTGCAATACTTATTTTGAATAAGGTTTCGTCAAAATCTGTTAGACAGACTCCATATGAAATATGTACAGGAAAGAAATCACGTTTCTCATTCCTGAAGATTTGGGAATGCTGGACATACGTTAAACGTTTGGGTGGTACCAAACTAGAACCCAAATCAGATCAGTGCCTATTTATAATTGGTTATCCTAGGGAAACCAATGAATATTATTTCTATAGCCCACAAGAGAACAAAATATTTTATACTCTCCATGCGGGTTTCCCTAGAGGAATTCCTGAATGGAGTGGTAAGTGGAAGAAAAGTAGAACTCGATAAAAAATTATAGTAATACTACTTCTGGCACCGACCCCTTACGGAACACAAACAGTTAATCAAGGATGAGACTGTTCCACAATCTTCTAATACACAAGAACCGCGTAGGTCGAAGAGAGTCAGAAAAAAACCTTAGAGGTATGGGTTTCTAATCTCGTCTTATGAAGATATTAATCTTATTGAAGAATACAAACCGGCTATGTATGAGGAAGCGATACAAGGTATCGACTCTGTTATATGGCAAGATGCCATGAAGTCCGAAATGGATTCCATGTATACCAACCTAGTTTGGACACTGGTTGATATATCAGAAGGTATTGTGCCTATTGGTACCAAATCGGTCTTCATGGTGAAGATAAGCATGGATGGCAACATACAAACGTACAAAGCTAGGCTTGTAGCGAAAGGGTATCGTCATCAACATGGTGTCGATTTTGATGAAACCTTTTACCCATTGCCATGATTAAATCCATTTCGATAATGCTTGCTAATGCTGCATATTTCTATTATGAAATATGAAAGATGGACGTCAAAATCACTTTCCTTAATGGAAACCTTTTGGAGGATGTTTATATACAACAGCCTAACGATTTTGTCATGCCAAAACATGCAAACAAAGTTTGCAAGTTAAATCGATCCACTTATAGATTGAAGCAAGCATTGCATTCTTGGAACCAATATTTTGATGAGATTATAAAAGAATATGGTTTCATTCAAAACAAAGATGTTTCTTGTCTATATAAGAAGGTTAATGGGAGGGCACTGACAATGATTTTCCTATATGATGAGAATGTATTGATTTTTTAGCAATGATATTCCCATACTACAATCTGTGAAAGCTTAGCTTTCATTAAAGTTCCCCATAGAAAAACTTGGGAGAGGCAAATTTTATTCTAAGAATAAGAATCTACTGGGATAGATCTAAAAGTCGTTGGCACTCTCCGAGAACTCGTACATTGACTAACATGTACGTAACCTGATGTCTCATATGCTTTGAGCATCTGTAGTCACAATCAGGCCGATCTAGGTGATGGTCACTGGATTGATGTTAAGAACATCCTTAAATATCTTAGACGAACTATGGATGCTTTCTTAATCTATGGAGATGGAGAACTTGATGTGACTAGGTTCACCGATGTAAGTTTCTAAACCGATAAAGACGACTGTAAGTCGTAATTTGGGTATATATTTTACTTGAATAACGAAACAGTGAGCTGGAAATCTTCCAAGCAAGGTATTATTGTTGATTCAACAACAAAAGCGGAATACATTACTGCGGCTGAGGCAGCAAAAGAAGTATTTTCGATCTATAAATTCCTGATTGGATTAGGAATAGTTCTGTTAGCAGCTGAGTTGGGCTACAACATAGGCTAAGGAACCATGATCTTATCAATGATCCAAGTATGTACTTCGACAGTTTCATCTGATTCGTGAGATCATATATCATGGTGATGTGAAGAATGAAAAGATCATTTCAGATGATAACCTTGTAGTTCTACTGACGAAAGCTATTTCTTAGTAAAAATTTGAGCGACCCGTACATAGTTCAGGTGTCGGACACTTGAGTGATTGACTATAGGCCAAATGGGAGATTGTTTGAAAATTATGACCCATAGCATCACTATTTGTAAAAGACATGATGTTTTTGTACAAATTAACTATGTGATAAAGGAAATTTCTCTTTTATCATTTGGTAATTAGATTACTTGGATATATAAATGATAAAAGTCCATATGATTAGTACCGGATTAATAAGATATGAGACATTATTAATCCACGAGCGGTTTAATTATTAAATATCTATAGTCATAGTATTATCGAGACTGGACATCGATAATGCGGAATAGACTAGTATTACACTTGTGCGCGTTATGGAAGCTTAACGACATAATTCTTATATATTTAATTATTGGATATTTATGCAAGTGTGATAGGAGGTTCTATTAGCCGTTGGACTGGGAATAGTTTCGCTCTGGATAGACCTCTTGGAATCCCATTAGTAGTATGACTATATGTCTATGGGAATCCAAATCAGGGTAGGTGTATGTGATCTTAACATGAGACTTGCATCACTAGTACTTGCGATAATCAGTTTTCTTTGGTATTGGTTGTCCTGAGCTTTAACAGGTTCTATGTACGCCTGTAATGGGTTTACTGAGAATCATAGTGTATTGGATGTGATGTCAAGATGGAAGTATCACATCAGTCATATGGAGATGATGGTCACACATGATACGATAATAATACTCTTAAATGCTGCAGCTATCGGGATAGTATGACTATGTTATGATTATCTGATTACAGAGACTAGTTGCTGATGATCCGATATATGCTTCGTACAGGGCAGACACAATTTCAGCCCTAGGCCTAGCATGTGACATCCGATACTATATCGTATTACACAGTACATGGTATACTACACTTGATACAAATTATATATTCCTCGTTCAATATTTCTGGAAAATTGGGTAGGCACGGTGCTTTGTTAGAAGCTAACCATGTCTTGTAAATCGGTGAGAATGTAGTACATGGTACGCACGTGTTCGGATAATTCGATGATCGTATTTACTGCCAATATATCTAAGGATCTCTTGGGTCGCTTCCCAAAGATTCACCGATGATATTTAAATCGAACAGAATTAATCTGGGATTAATTATAAGAGAAAAAATTAATCTGGGATTAATTACTGTAAGAACTAATTTGAGATTAATTACGACAAGAATTAATCTGGGATTAATTATGAGAGAAAAAGTTAATATGGGATTAATTGCGGTAAGAATTTATCTGAGATTAAATTCGTCTAGAAGAGAGAACATGATTAATTTGGAATTAATCGGCAAAGTAAATTTAATAGCTAAATTAGATTTTACTATTTAATTTATTTAAATAGGCTAAAATAATATATCGGATATATTAACATAATTATAATATTCCAAATATCATAATTACTTTAATTAAAGTGTATTAGCCATGATTAATTAATTAAACTCAATATTTCCAAAATACCAATTAACATAATAAATCATGCTTAATCCATCAATTCATGCTCAACACAAATTGAAGCCAAAACACATCATTTCATGCTCAACACAAATTGAATTCAAAATTCATCATTTCATGCTCAACATGCTCTTTGATTTTAACATGAACTTTTTTGACTTTGATTCTAATCCAATCAAACCAACAATCAACATTTAAACTTGCATTTAAACACATCATTTCATGTTATAAAAAAAATAAAATGCAGTACTATTCACTTCATGTTTCGGCCACACTAAGGATTTTCTAACTTTTGATCCAATCAATTTATTTGAAATCTAATCATGAATAACTCTAAGTTATCATAATCTAAGCATGCTCAAAGCATCAATTTGAAGAAATCATATTCAAAACATAAAAGCCCCAAATTTTAGTCTCATGAACCCTAAAAGTTTCATGCTTAAAATTGGCTCTGATACTATTGTTAGTGTTCCTAGAACATGCCAAGGATCTAATAAGCAAGAAAAAGGTGTTCATAAATTCAAAATAAGCTACGGAATTACTTACATTGAATGGATTTGAGCTTTTAAAATTTTGTGAGGAAGATCTCCAAGATCCTTCCTTTGTTGATTCCAACTCTTGAAGTGGTTTCCCTATCACCTTTGTTGATTTGTTGAAGTGCTAGCTTTGTTGATTTTGCCACAAAATCAAAGAGAGGAGATGAGGCCATTCACGCCCATATGGTGCCTTAGGGTTTGTGTTTTGCTTGTTAACCAAAGTGAAGAGAGAGAAATAGGGTTTTTGTCAAAGGGTTTTTACCCTTTTCACCAAAACCATTTAGTTGGGGTAATTGGTTTCACCTAAACTAAGTGGTTGGAAAGTAAGTGGTTTTGGCATAAATACCAACCACTTTCCAACCACCACTTCACATGTGTGACATGTGTAAAGTGGGCCCCACCATTTTGAATTCAAAATTCAAAATGTCTCTACGAACATTTGTCGCGGCTCGGATTCGTTTAATCCAATTAAACGAACTTTCGTCGCTAAATAATTAAATCTAATTTAATTAAATAATGATGCCTCGCAAATATATTACGAACGTCGTTTACAATTAATTCTAAATTAATTTGTTCGTTCGTATTAAATTCCAACTTTAATTTCGTAATGAAATCCAATTCATATTAATATATCTGATATATTAATTTTAGTCCATACAAATAAATTAAATAGAAAAATCAAATTTAACTATTAAATTTATTTTACCGATTAATTCCAAATTAATCGCATTCTATCTCTTCCGAACACATTTAATCCCAGATTAAATAATACCTCAATTAATCCCAGATTAATTTTCTCTATCTAAATTAATCCCAGATTAATTCTAGTTTAAATCAACTGTCATCGGTGAATCTTTGGGAAGCGACCCAAGAGATCCCTGGATATGTTGGCAGTAAATACGGTCATCGGATTATCCGTATACGTGCATACCTCATACCACGTGCTTACCGATTTACAAGACATGGTTGGCTTCTAGCAAAGTACTGTGCCTACCCAATTCTCCAGAAATATTCTTACTGGAATATATAATCTATGTCAGGCGTAGTATATGTAGTATTGTATATTGCGATCTAGTATCAGGTGTCACGTGCTAGGCCTGGGGCTGGAATTATGTCTGCCCCGTACGAAGCACATGTCGGATGTCTGGTAACTAGTTTCTGTAATCGAATGAACATGACCTAGTCATATCATCCCGATGACTGCAGTACTTAAGAGTACTAGTTCCGTATCTTACGTGACATCATCTCCACTATGACTGGAGTGATACTTCCGTCTTGACATCACACCCAATACACTACGATTCTCAGTATACCCAGCAGAGGCGTACACAGAATCGGTTAAAGCCCTGGACGACTAAAACCAAAGCATATTGATTGTCGCAAGTATTAGCGGTGCAAGTCTCAGGTTAAGACCAAATACACCTACCCTGATTTCGGACTTCCACAGACACGTAGTCATACTATCAATGGAATTCCGAGGGGTCTATCCAGAGCGAAGCTGTTTCCGTACCATCGGTAAACACTAACTCATATTACACTTGCATGAGTATCCAATACCCAAATATATGAGAACTATGTTGTTACGCTTCCATAACAAGCACAAGTGTAATACTAGTATATTCCGCATTATCGAGGTCAAGTCTCGATAATACTACGACTAAGGATATTTAATGATTAATCCTTTGAGGATTGATACTGTCTCATATCATCTCAATCCAGGAACTAATCATAAGGACCTCTTATCATTTATACATCTAGGTGATCTAATCACAAATGATAAGAGTGCAATCTCCTTGTCACATAGTTAATTTGTACAACAACACCATGATATGTACAAACAGTGACACTATAGGTCATAATTGTCCCAAAAAAACTACCGGTCGTTACATCTACCCACGGGATACAACTCCACAGTCTGAAGAACATAACATAAGTGACCTATACTTTAATTAAATTGTTTAATTAAGAATTACCTAAACCTAAATTTTAAATTTTGAACTTTAAAAGTGAACTAAAATTTTAAGAGCTAAAATTAGTTAATTAAACTAGTTAATTAATTAATATTAGTTTAGACTAATAAGATTAGTGACTAAAATTTTAAGTGGTAAAATTTGGAAAGATCACTAATACATTACTGGTATATGTTAGGTTATGTCTTTAGGCACATAAAATCTAAACAAGTAGATACTAGTGTAATAGAAACCTTAAACTATAAAATAATGAGTGAGAGAGGGATATATGATAATGTATCACGTAATCTCCATTGTTAGTTTGATAATGTGGGATTTCAAAAGGCGCCTTGAGACGACTTTATTTTCGTTCCCCTATGGATGGTGTTATTTTGGGTCAATATCAAGATCGAATTCCAAAATGATAGGAATTCTAGATGTATTTAGTGATTTGACCTACCCTATCACAGTATTTCACTATTTAAGTCTAAGAGTTCCAAAACAAAGGTTTACACTCACAAATGGATGATTAATTGTTAATCAAGATTTCTTTATTAAATCAAACGGTAGTTGATTAATATAGAAATCGGATTTATTCATGAATATTTAATCAATTGAGATTGTCTCGATCTAACATGCAAATAACTGACTTAGCTAGTTGTGGAATGTTAGGTAACCATGGCATAGTAATTATTTTTAGATTTCTAATTCATTTTACATGGTCAATGCATCATGTTTAATTTTATTCCAAAATATTTGTGATAATTTTAATATGCGATGAATGAAATTTCAAATACAAGTTTGTTTTTTAAATTTCGGTAACAATTTCTTCAATTATTTGTATTCTTGCTAAAAATATATGGGAGAATACTATATAGAATGGAAAAGTAACATGAATGATGTCCTGGTCTGTGAAGACCTAAAGTTTATCCTAACGGAGGAATGTCCTCTAAATCCGCCTAGAAATACTAGCCAAGTTATATGTGATACAAACCAAAGATGGATCAGGGCGAATGAAAAGGCTCACTGGTACTGACTAGCAGAGATGTCTGATGTTCTTGTTGTAAAGCATAAACAAATGGCTACAACATCTATGATGATCATAGAGATTCTTACGAAAAGTTTCCTACATCTAAGAGCAACATGTTATGAACATGTTGACCATCATTTTGACACAACTCTGAATGAGCTCATCCATTACGAGTCCATGCTGATGGACCCTTGTAAGCCTAGTGGAGAGGTAAATGTTGCTAAGTCATCCAAATCTACAAAGAAGTTGAAGAACACTAAGGCTAAGGTTAAAGGCGAGAAGAACAAGAAGAGCTCCAAGGACGTCAAGCCCAAGAGAAAATGTTTCTAATGAAACTAGTATGGGAATTGGAATATGAAATTTCCTAAATATCTTGCAAAGCTAGAAAATAAGAAGGCAACCACAAGTAAATATGATTTATTTGTAATTGAGTCTTAGTTAATAGAGAATGAAAAAACCTTCTAGATTATGGTTTCTTGAGCCACGAACCAAATTTATTCTTCTTTATAGCTATTTGGTTCATGAAGAGACCTTACTGACAGTGGATTCACTCAGAGAGTCGGGATAGGAGATGTCATTTTAGTAAGAGTAATGAGACTTACAGGTTTTAGTTTTTAGATAATAGTTATTTAAATTTGAATAATGTGTTTTTCATTCATCGATTTTGCATGAATTTGATTATTGTGAATAGTCTTTTGGATGACAGGCTTTCAGTTTCTTTTAATATTAATTTGGTTATTGTTTCAAGAAATGGATTACCAATATACACATGAAACTTGGAAAATAATTTATATGTGTTATGACTTCTAATACTTAACTCACTGCTCCATACTAATATTTTTAAGGTTAAAAAACCCAAAACTAAATGATAAAATATTTCTCATGATAACACATATCTCTGGTACCTTAGACTTTGTCATATTAACCTTGACAGGATAGACAGATTAGTAAAGAGCATATCTTTAAGCCAGTTAAAGGTCAACAGTTTTACCAGTCTATAAATCTTGTCTAGAAGGCAAGATGACCAAAAGACCTTTTATTAGAAAAAAGCTAAGAGCCAATCAACCACTTTTGTTCATTCATTCAGACATTTTCGGACCAATGAATGTAAAAGTAAGAGGTTATTATGAATACTTTGTCATATTTATTGATGACTATTCCACATATGATTATGTTTACCTAAAGCATCACAAATCAGATACCTTTGAAAAGTTTGAAGAGTATCATATAGAAATGAAAATCAATTAGGTAAAACCATCAAAAATCTATGATCAGATTGTGGAGGTGTGCTTATTTTTAGGCTAACCTAAGGAGATTATATATGGATTCTTCTATAGTCTAGAAAATAACAAAATGTTTGTATTGACAAATGCTACGTTTCTTAAGGAAAACTATATGAGAGAATTCAAACCTAACAGCAGAGTAGTACTTGAAGAGTTATTTGATGCTTCGACTAGTATAAAATCAACAATAATTGTTAATAATAACATTGCACCTTCGACATCTGAGCATCATATGCAATTACATTTGGATGATCTACCTCATAGACGCAATGGGAACGTTGTACCATAACTTGCTCTCTATCTAGGAATTGGAGCAGTATAAGTTATTGCCTCTAGTGATGGTGTAGATGATCTATTGACCTATTGTATTGCAATGAATGATCTTGATAAAGAGGAATGACTCAATTCCATGAATCTCAAGATGAAGTCAATGTACTCTAACTCAGTCTGAAAGCTTTTAGGTTATCCCAATAGGGTAAGAACTATAAAATGCATGTGGATTTACAAAAGGAAAATAGGAATAGATGGAAAGGTTCAATCATTCAAGGCGAGGCTAGCGACCAAGGGTTATACCCAGAAAGAGACAGTCGACTATGAGGAGACTTTTCCACTAGTAGCCATGCTCAAATCCATTCGCACTCTTCTATCCATTATTGCATATTATAACAATGAGATATGAAAAATGGTTGTGAAGATAGTATTCTTTAATGATAGTCTCGGTAAGAGTATCTATATGGTGCAGCCAGAGGGATTCGTTGCCCAATGTCAAATGTAAAAGATTTACAAGCTATAAAATTCCATTTATGTACTGAAGCAAACATTTCGATCTTGGAACATAATATTTGATACGATGATCAAGTCTTATAAATTTGAGTAGAACGTTGATGGGCCTTGTGTATGCAAGTGCGTCATTGATAATAAGATGGTTTTCTCGTATTATACATCGATGATATTTTACTCATTAAGAATGATGTAAAAGTATCATCGGATGTAAAATCATGACTAGCTAACCAATTACAAATAAGAGATTTAGGAGAGACTAGTTATGTATGTGGGATCCATATTATTCGGGATTGAATGAGACGACTGTTAGTTATGTCTCAGACATCTTATATCAATAAGATTCTTGTGCAATTTGGAATGTAGAATTCCAAGAAAGACATTTTCCTTTTTAACATGAAACTCATTTTTCAAATGAACGGTCTCCTAAGACACCTCAAGTAGTTGGGGAAATGAGAGATATCTCATTTGCTTCTATAGTCGGTAGTCTCATATATGCTATATTATGCACAAGAGCGGATATCTGCTATGTAGTGAGAGTAGTAATATATTTCAGTCGAACCCATAATTGGATCATTGGGTGGCCATGAAACATATTCTCAAGTATCTTAAGAGCACGAGAAACTATATGCTTATATATACAGGTAATGATATAATCCTCAGAGGATATACAGATTCTGATTTTTAGATGGACATAAATTCTAGGAAATCTATATATGCAACAATATTCACCATAGGTGGTGGAGCCATAGTACGGAGGAGCATAAATCAATTTTACATAGTTGAATCCACTATGGAGGGCAAGTGTGTAGAAGCTTACGAAGAAGCTAAGGAAGCAGTATTGCTCTGAAAATTTTTGAAAGATCTAAAGGTTGTTTTAGATAAGGATAAACCACTAACACTTTATTGAGATAATTGTGGAATAGTGATGAATTCCAAAGAACAAAAAAAGAGAAAGAGGAAAACATATATAGAGAAAATATCATCTTATTAGAGAGATAATACGTCGGGGAGATGTATTCATCACAAATATAGCATCTACAAAGAATCTAGCTGATATATTTACAAAATTATTAACTGTTAAAGTGTTTAAAGGTCTCCTAGATAGTGAAGGATTATGCGACATGTCTCATTTGCTCTAGTACAAGTGAGAGATTGTTAGGATGTATGCCATAAAGAAGAATGTTATATGTAAATGAAATTTATTATAATTAATAATCGATGTAATTTTATTTATTAAAGTGTTTGTTTTTAAATTCACATATTACAAATTGTCATGTGTGCTCTTCGTTATTAATGTACTTTTAGACTTATTGTATAAGAGTATACATATAAGGATTTAATTATGAAATTATTAATCCAAAATAGTTCGTAGAGAGCAAACAAAGACATACATTTTTTTTATGGTTTATCTATAGTTGTGGTATATTCTATAATGGCATGACGACCTTGATTCGGGGTCGTTCATGTGATGAGATGAGAATGAAGGCATATTATATGATGCAATTATATAAGACATGACCAAAACAGAAATGAATTTATTTCAATATCCGTTAAACAAAGAAATCATAACAATCTAATAGATGATTATATATAGATTGATTTGAATCATGAGTGTACTACAAACTCCTGCATGGTCGGCTATGTTCTTTGATTTACACATGTGAGGTATGTGTAACAATCATGACCGATAATTACGTATTTTAGGGATATAGTTTAGGGTGTAACCGTGGAAGTTTTACATAGACATTAAGTCCACTCCTTACAAGAAGTAAAAGAGTATATTCCTTAAGGGCTGATTCGAACTTGAACAATTAGAGCGCTCGAATCTTTCTATCACGAATAGAAAGATAAAATTCATAAAAGTTATGAATTAATCATTCATGAGAGAATCAATGGTACTTATTGTAGAAAAATAATTATAGGGGTATAACGGAAATTATGACACTGTAGACACTGTATTTTATGCATCACCCTATGATAAGTCTTTTATGAGGACGCCACATGAAGGTTCGTAGAGTTGCAAGGATGAATGTCAGAAGAGAAGAGTGTGTGAACTAATTCCCTACGCAGCAGAAAAGCCTTTGGTATTAGGATCGATCTTGAATTTTTTTCTATTCTCCCTCCTCGTTAACCGAAAATTTCTAGCCCTATTTGCCTCTGTTTGCTACTATTTTTGATAATTTTAACAACCCAAAGGGCCCAAATAACAGCCAAAAACTGGACAGTTTTATATACCAAATTTTGTTATATACGCGCACAGCTCACTCTTTTTGGTAGTTGTTGTGTTCTGATTTTTCTGCCACTGTTTTGGATAAAATAATCACACCAAAACAGTCCCAAAATGTCCATAAAACAGTTATTTGTGTTCCCAAATTTTCTGCACACAAAAATAGCAAAAAACAAACTCAAACAATGGCAAAAAACGTGGAAGGCAGTGAGCAGATTTTTGCTCACTTCTATAAGTAATATAGAGAATAAGATATAGATTTCTTATCACAATCCAAACGATCTTCCATGCTATGATTCGTAACCAACAAAAACAAGAGTGGGCTTGACTCACAAAGTGATTTCTAAATAATTTAGGATCATGTTTTTTGTCACACCAATATTGTTTTTTTTTTTTTTTGGTTCTTCAACTTTTGAGAGAAAAACTTTAGAGAGGTCGTGGTTGAGAGATAGAGTAAAAGAAAACATACTTTTTCTTTTCATATCTAGGATTAATTTTTTATAAAAAATAAAAGAAACTATTCCCCTCTCTTTGTTAGAGAGAGGAATAGTTTATTTTAATAATTATAATGCATGTGAGTAAATAATTAAACTATCTAATTATATTAAATTTGTTACAGTATGTCGAGTTAGCACGGAGATCAAATTGCCCAACAGTTCCAAGCTCCAATTATCTCGGAATATTAATCAAACTCTTTAATCAAATAGTGTGAATTATTAACTTTTGGTTATTTCATGTAAAACCTAAACTCTCGTCACTGTAAATATATTGTATAAGCTGAACTACGTCGTTGTCCATCGATATAGTCATTACATACATATTAAACTTTCACGAGTATCTCATAATGAGAGTCTAATCAAAATACATGTTATACCACTCTAATTATATTTAACTTAAGTGCCATGAATTCTCCAATGAAATATTTATTCATAACTAATATGAATATTAATTTTTCTATTCATAATAGAAATATTTGAGCTCATCAATCGTTCAAGTACCGAATCAACTCTTAAGAAAGATACACTTATATTTCTCGTAAGAATGAGTAAGCTCTATATTAATGAAAAATGTCTCTAACTACACATCAAACCATGTCCCTAAAGTACGTAGCTATTTGTTGAGATTTCTACACCAACCTCACCTTTGTAAATAAAAGGACACAGCTTGTCATGCAAGAGTTAGTAGTACAATCAGGATTCAGATCAATCCATATATGACCATATAATATATTGAAATTAATTTCTTAATTTAACAAATATTACAAGAAATTCATTTCTATATGAGTCTTGTCCTATATGATCACATCATATAAGGTGCCTTCATTCTCATGCCACCACATGGACGATCCCTAGATCAATGACGCCATATATTTATAGAATATACTACAACCATAGATAAAGTACAAACAAAGTACTGGCTTTGTTTGTTTCCTATAAACTATTTTAGGTTACGAACTTTAGATTTAAATCCACTTGTATATGACACTCATACACTAAGCCTAAAAGTACAAAAGTAATCAAGGGTAAATTAGATAATTTATAATATGCGATTTAAATCAAAACAATTGATAAATGAATAATGCATTTTTATTTTAAATAAATAGTTTCGTTTACATATTACATAAAGCTCTAAGGCATATATCCCAACAATATTCCAATTGCACAAGAGCAAATGAGACATGTTACGTAATCCTATACCCTCTAGGTGACATTTAAACACTTTTGCCGACAAGGTCTTTATAAACGGATCAGCCAGGTTCTACAGATGTAATCTTCATGACAGCTACATCTCATCTCTACTCTATCTCCTTGATGAGATGATATTTCCTCTATATACGCTTTCTCTTTTTATGGCTTCTTAGTATTTAGAGTTCGCCACTACACCACTATTATCACAATAAAGTGTGAGTGGTTTATCCATATCTGAAACAACTTCCAAATCTCCTAAGAATTTCATGAGCCAGACTGCTTCCTGAGCTGCTACATACTCTCGCCTCCATGGTGGAGTCAATAATACAAGATTGCCTTATGCTTGTCCATAGAATAGTCCTACCATATATGGTAAAACACTGATCCATATGTTGATTTCATGGAATATACATCTATCTGAATCGGAGTCTTTATATCCTTTGAGGATCATATCCTCACCAGAATACACATGCATATAATTTCTCATTCTTTTAAGATACTTGAGAATGTGTTTCACAGCTACCCAATGAACAAACATGGTTAGGGCTCAAAAATCAACAATCCATACGGATTTATCATCCTCCACTAAAAGAGACTCAATGCAGGTAAATTATATTTACATGTTGATTTCTTCTCTTTCAGCTCGGAAATGTATTAAGACAGTTCCTTTTTCCAATGCTCATCGTGTTGCAATGGAAACACTTTCCTTTCGGCTTGGGATCATTGGAGCTTCTCTTATTCTTCTTTATGGGCTTTCCCTGAGCCTTCCCAGAGCCTTCCAAATGCCTTTTTTCTTCTTCTTTTCATATTTAGAAGATTCGACAATATTTGTCTCTCCGCTGGTTAACGATGATCCACTAGTATAGACTCGTAATGGGTGAGCTCATTAAGTAGCTAAGTCAAAGTAAAAGTCAACTTGTTCATAACATAATTATTTTTAAACTGCAAAGAACTTTTTGGAAGAGTTTCCATGATCATGAGTTTCAGCCGTGTTGAGATAGGTCATCATTTTCAAGACGTGCTCTTGGACTGATGTCTCTTCTTTCATCCTCCAGTCATCGCTGAGACTATAGCCTCAAGACGTTGCCACTCTGAATGCTGCCTGAACATGCCCTATAATGACTTCATCATAAAAAATGTTGTAGCCATTACCTCGGATATCCCTACTAATAAATAGTAACGGACATTCTCATTGGCCGTGACCCATTTTTAGTCAGACTTTCTGGCCGGATTAGGATGATATTCCTCCATCCGGATAAATTTAAGGTCTTCATATACCAAGATGGTGTTCATGTTACTTTTCCATTTTACATAGTTTTCTCCCGTTAATTGTCAACGAACTATATTATGTTTCACAACGGACATTCCATGGTATTTGGGCCGCAACTTTCTCATATGAGCTCTGATTTTAGGATTTATATATCGTCGGAAAGCTAAGAGGAAGAAGAAGATAGAAAGAGGAAGAGGAGAGGAAGAGGAAGAAGAAGAGGAGAAGGAAGAAGAGAAGAAGAAGAAGAAGAAGAAGAAGAAGAAATATATTGTGATTGTATGTGTAGGACACAGAAATCGGCGACGCTATTCTAGGCTCGCGGCCCGGTCGGGAGTACGGAGTAGCCCGTGGGAGACTAAACCGGAGAATAAAGGAGTTGCCACCCAGTGTGAAATGGGAAATGATTTAAAGACACACTCACCCCTCGCAAGGGAAGACCTCAAACCGTTGGGTTTGGAATGGTCCTTTACTTATGCCACTTATAATGAACGGATTTATGCAATAATCTAACCAAGTCTACGCAACATACATACGCAAGAATAACCTACCTCTATGTTTACATATAACCTATATCTAAATTCGCATACAACCTATATCTAAGTTTGCATGCATAAAAGTAAGTCGGAATAACGACAAGCACACAATCTTATGAACACATTAAATTAATGCATGCGGAAACATAAATAAATAATAATTGACAAAAAATAAAAATTAAAGAGAGATAATCAAATTCCTAACATGAAATAAATATCTAAATCATGCATGAAAATAACATACTATTCCTAACAAACAATGGAAAAACATAAGATTGGATGAAACAAAATATGTGCGTTTCTTAGGCGGTACTTGGAATTGTATCCTATGTATAGTCCGCACTACCATCCATTCGGATTCGGCTACAGAATTTATGTATGGGTTTCCATCCGATATACCGCGAGAGATAACACAAAATCATTCATCTAATGGCCACATACATAAACAAACAATACGCATGCGAGGAAATAATAATAAATATAGAAAAAAGAAGGGGAATAAATAAAGGGTGCCCTCAGGTCTAACCTCTTTATTTGCCTCTTGGAAGTGCGTTACGCGGTCGTCGGAAGGGTTAATGCTCCGCAACTCTTCTAGTTCCCTGGTTCAATGTTTTCCTTCGTAGCCTTGCTGTTTTGGGCCGCTATTTTCTCTATTTTACTGTGGTTTTCTGGTCACTATTTTTGGGGTTTTGGGGACAGTTGTTTAGGTGTGTTCGGAGCTGTGGTTTCTGCGATTTAAGGTGTATTCGGTGTGATTTTTACAGTGGTAATGGACTATTTTTTGTGCGGTTTTTATGGTGGTACTGGACCATTTTGTGTGCAATTTTTGTGGTGGTACTGGACTGTTTTGTGTACAGTTTCACGGTGAAAGTGTTGGTGTTCCAAGAACAATATAAGGATCTAATAAGCATGCATAATAAAAGATTTGATCATTATAAGGTGCGGAATCTACTTACAATGAGTTTTAGAGCTTTTAAAAGTTTGAGATCCAAGATCTCTAAGATCCAAGCTTTAGGATGATTCCAAGCTATTGAGGAGTTTCCCTATCACCTTTGTTCACTTCCAAAGTGCTACCTTTTATTTATTTGAAAAAGAAATCAAAGAGAGGGGGAGGATGTATGTTTCGGCCAAGCAAGCTCCTTTAGGGTTTGTGTTTTTGGTTTGGGTCAAGTGTGTACACAAGTTGAATTGCCCATTTTTTTTATTTACCAAAAGGTGAAACCATTTCACCTTTTACCCAAAACAAGGTAGAGATTGGTAAATGGTTTTCATTAAGGCAAAACAAGGTGGTTGTGTGGTGGGAACACCTACCACACTTTTGGCTCCAAATATTTGAATCTGAAATTCAAATATCTCTACGGGCATTTGCCGCGGCTCGGTTCCGTTTAATCCGATTAAACGATCCTTCGTCGCTAAATAATTAAATCTAATTTAATTAAATAACGATGCCTCGCAAATATATATCGAACGTCGTTCACGAACTAATTCTAAATTAATTCGTTCGTTCGTATTAAGTCCGACTTTAATCTCGTAATGAAATCCAATCCATTTAATATATCCGATATATTAATTTTAGCCCATTTGAATAAATTAAATAGAAAAATCAAATTTAACTATTAAATTTATTTTACCGATTAATTCCAAATTAATCGCGTTCTTTCGCCACTGAACACTTTAATCCCAGATTAAATAAAGCCCATATTAATCCCAGATTAATTTTCTCTCTCTTAATTAATCCCAGATTAATTCCAATTTAAGTCAACTGTCATCGGTGAATCCTTGGGAAGCGACCCAAGAGATCTCTGGATATGTTTGCAGTAAATCCGGTTATCGGACTATCCGATAAAGTGAGTACCTCGTACTACGTGCTTACCGATTTACAAGACATGGTTGGCTTCTAGCAAAGCACCGTGCCTACCCAATTCTCCAGAAATATTCTTACTAGAATATATAATCTATGTCAGACGTAGAAAACCTAGTATCTCGTATTTCGATCCAGTATCAGATGTCACGTGCTAGGCCTGGGGCTGGAATAGTGTCTGCCCCGTACAAAGCACATATCGGATATCAAACAACTAGTCTCTTTGAATCGGATAATCATGACCTTGTCACATTATCCCGATGGTTGCAACACAATAGAGAACGAGTTATGAATCCCTGCGTGATCATCATCTCCATATGTCTGGAGTGATACTTCCGTCTTGACATCACATCCAATACACTACGATTCTCGATAAACCCAATAGAGGCGTACACAGAACCTGTTAAAGCCCTGGACGACCAAAACCAAAGTTTACCGATTGTCGCAAGTATTAGCGATGTAAGTCTCAGGTTAAGACCAATTACATCTACCCTGACGCGGACTCCCATAGACACATATACATACTACCAATGGGATTCCGCGGGGTCTATCCAGAGCGAAGCTGTTTTCCGTACCATCGGTAAAAACAACCTCCTATCGCACTTGCATAAGTATCCTATACTTAAACATATGAGAACTGTGCCGTTATGCACTCACAACGCACACAAGTGCAATACTAGTCTATTCCGCATTATCGATGTCCAGTCTCGATAATACTACGACTAGGGATATTTAATGATTAAACCTTTATGGATTGATACTGTCTCATATCATCTCAATCCGGAACTAATCATATGGACTTTTACCATTTTTATATCATAGTAAATAAATTACGAAATGATAAAAGGCAATTTCAATATTACATAGTCAATTTTGTACAAAACACAATGTCTTTTACAAACAGTGACGCTATGGGTCATAATTGTCTAACAATCTCCCACTTGGCCTATAGCCAGTCACTCAAGCATCTAACACCTGAACTATGTATGTGCTTCTCAAACTTTTGCTGTGAAATAGCTTTCGTCAGTGGGTCTGCAATGTTGTCATCTGATGCGACCTTCTCGATCTTCACATCGCCACGATGTATGATCTCACGAATCAGATGGAAACGTCGAAGAACATGCTTGGATCGTTGATGAGACCGTGGTTCCTTAGCCTGCGCTATAGCCCCGTTATTGTCACACAATAATGGAACGGGCTCAGCTGCTAACGGAACTACTCCTAATCCAATTAGGAATTTACGGATCCAAACTGCCTCTTTTGCTGCTTCAGATGCAGCAATATACTCCGCTTCTGTTGTTAAATCGGCAACAGTCTCTTGCTTGGAAGATTTCCAGCTTACTGCTCCGTTGTTCAAACAAAATATGTACCCGGATTGCGACTTAGAGTCGTCTTTATCGGTTTGGAAACTTGCATCGGTATACTTAGTCACCCACTCTCTCTCCATCCATCTCCATATCAAGAAGAGCATCCTTAGTTCGTCTAAGATACTTAAGGATGTTCTTAACTGCCATCCAGTGACCATCACCTGGATCGGCCTGATAGCGACTACACATGCTCAAAGCATACGAGACATCAGGTCGAGTACATATCATGGCATATATGATCGATCCGACTGCCGAGGCGAACGGTATCCGACTCATGCTATTTCTCTCATCTTGAGTTTTAGGACACATGTCCTTAGATAGAGAGATGCCATGTGACACTGGTAAGAGTCCCCTCTTGGACTGATCCATGTTGAATCTTTTCAACACTTTGTCAATGTACGTATCTGAGAGAGTCCAAGCAGCTTTCTAGATCTATCCCTGTAGATCTTTATTCCTAGAATAAAGGCTGCTTCTCCCAGATCTTTCATGGAGAATTTTAATGAAAGCCAAGCTTTCACCGATGTTAACATGGGAATGTCATTGCCCATAAGCAATACATCGTCAACATAAAGGACAATGAATGTTAGTGTGCTCCCACTATCCTTCTTATATACACAAGGATCATTATCGTTTTGAATGAAATCATATTCTTTTATGATCTCATCAAAACGTTGGTTCCATGACCGCGATGTTTGCTTCAGTCCATAAATGGACCGATTTAACTTACAAACCTTGTTTGCAAGTTTAGGTACGATAAAACCGTCAGGCTGTTGCATATAAACATCCTCCAAAAGGTCTCCGTTAAGGAAAGCATTTTAACGTCCATCTGCCATATCTCGTAATCGAAATATGCAGCAATAGCAAGCATTATCCGAATGGATTAATCATGGCAACGGGTGAGAAACGTTTCGTCGTAATCGACACCATGTCGTTGACGATACCCCTTCGCTACAAGCCTAGCTTTGTACGTTTGTACGTTGCCTTCCATGTCGGTCTTCTTCTTGAAGATCCATTTGCATTAATAGGCTTTATGCCTTCTGGTGCATCAACTAGTGTCCAAACTTGGTTGGTGTACATGGAATCCATTTCGGACTTAATGGCCTCTTGCCATAAAGCGGAATCGATATCTTGTATCGCTTCCTCATACGTAGCCGGTTCGTTCTTCCTCATGAGATTAATATCTACATGAGGTGAAATCAGAAACCCATACCTCTCAGGTTGTTCCTTCCTCTCTCCGACCTACGCGGTCCTTGTGTAATAGAAGATTGTGGTACAGTCTCATCCCGGATGGACTGTTCTTATTCCGTTGAGGATTCTATGCCAGGAACAGTATCACTCCGATTTTCATCGAGTTCTACTTTCTTCCCACTTACCACTATATTTAGGAATTCCTTCTCAAGGAAAACCGCATGTAGAGCAACAAATACTTTGTTCTCTCTTGGGTGATAGAAGTAATATCCTTTGGTTTCCCTATGATATCCTACGAATAGGCATTTATCCGATTTGGGTTCAAGTTTTGTACCTTCCAAACGTTTGACGTATGCCCAGCATCCTCAAATCTTTAGGAATGAGAAACCCGGTTTCTTTCCTGTCCATATCTCATATGGTGTTTGTTGTACAGACTTTGACAGAACCTTATTCAAAATAAGAACTGCATTGTTTAATGCATATCCCCATAAGGAAATAGGTAGCTCAGTGCGACTCATCATAGACCTTACCATGTCCAACAGAGTTCGGTTTCTCCGTTCGGATACACCATTTAATTGCGGTGTTCCAGGAGGAGTCCACTGTGAAAGAATACCATATTCTTTCAAGTAATCTAGAAACTCATTGCTCAAGTATTCGCCACCACGGTCCGACCGTAATGTCTTCATACTCTTGTCCTGTCTGTTTTTCAACTTCGTGTCGAAACTCTTTGAATTTCTCAAAAGTTTCCGACTTATGTCTCATAAGATACACATAACCATAACGCGATGCATCATCCGTAAAGGTTATGAAGTATTCGAATCCACCTCTAGCCTGGCTAGACATGGGCCCACAAACGTCACTATAAACGAGGGCTAACAGTTCGGTGGTGCGTACACCTTTACCGCTAAAAGGTGATTTAGGCATTTTGCCTAATAAGCAAGATTCGCAGACGTCATATGAATTTGGATCAAATCCGTCCAAGTACCCACTCTTCGAAAGTGTGGATATGCGAGTCTTGTTAATGTGTCCCAAACGACAATGCCACATGTAAGTTCTCATCTTTGTTACTTAGTTTGAGCCTTTTGTTTGTTACATTATATGTTTGAGATTGATTTATATTCAAAATATAAAGACCTTTATTAGCATCAGCTGAACATATCTCAAAATCATCTTTATAAACAAAACACCCGTGTTTCGGAATACAAAAGTGTACCCGCATTGGGTCAAACAAGATACAGAGATAATATTCCTAGTCAAACTAGGTACATAATAACAGTCTGATAGTTTAAGTACATGTCCCGAAGGCAGTTAAAAACAAAAGTGCCCACGGCCAAAACAGCAACAGGTGTCCCGTTTCCAACACGCATATCAATCTCTCCTAAAGCCAGTCTCCTGCTAATCTGCAGATCCTGCGCATCAGTACATATATGAGTACCACAACCAGAATCAAAAATCCAATTTTTAAAACTAGAAGTAGCCATGTTTATCTCAATAACAAACATACCTGAGGCTGGTGCCTTGCCCGCCTTTATCTCCTTCTGAAGCGCCTTGTACTCACGGCAGTCACGCTTCCAGTGACCCCGCTTGCCGCACTGTAGGCAAACATCCTGAGATTTGTCCTTTGGCTTCCCAGAAGCCTTTGACTTTTTGGCCTTGCCCTTTTGAATATGCTTCTTCTTTCGCACACCTCCAGTTGCCTTGGGCCCAGCCCTAGGTCCATGAGATGTCGATGCAAAGTGCGCCTCGCGCATGTTGCCCTTTTGAAGCTCCTTTTCAGCCTCCTTGAGAGTTGACAGTAACTCCCAAGAGTATCACTATTGTTCATCAAATTGTAATTTATGATGAACTGTCTCCAGAAATCCGGGGAGAGATTGGAGGATCATATCCACAGTAATCTCTGCCTCAAAGACTATCCCCATATTGGCCAGCTCATCGATGTCAGCAATCATCTAAGCCACATGGGACTCAACAGACATGTCATCTGTCATCCGTGAGCGAAAGAGCTTCTTGACTAACTCGTACCTCTGCATCCTCTTGTTAGAGCGATGCAGATCTTGCAACCTTGATAACATATTATAAGGATCCAAGTCCCTATTTTATCTGCGAAAGTGCTGAGTCATCGAAGCAAGCATAATGGACTGAGTTGTGTCACAATCATCGCTGTGAGTCTTCCAAAGCTCCAGCTCAAGTGTCTCATTCGGTCCGGGCTTATGCCCAAGAGGTCTTTGTATAGTATACAACAGCCTCTCTGAACCTAGGACAATCCTAAGGTTCATTCCCAATCTGCAAAATTTGTGCCCTTGAAGACATTATCTCCCATGATAATATCACGGACATTTCCTTTGCCAGTCATCTTGATCTACGATAGCCTAACTATCTAGTCAACGATAATGGGTACAGTCTAACTGTTACATAGAAAAATAACAATATATTAGTCCAACTAATAAAGTAATATTGACGACGAATTATTTGAAAGCGCGTAAAGCTAAGTATCTGAATGAAATTGCAAATTCAATACTAGCCTCCCACTATTTTTCAGCGAGCCTCTAACCCTCTGTCGAGTACTCGGGAAACCTAGTTCCTAGTGGGCTAGGATCCCGTTAAATAACATACAACCTTGACTTTGGCCAACAAGCTGTATGAAACTTAACTAGGTAGATCTCGAAGATCAATTGGATCTCATCCAATTCCTAGATCCGGTAGGTGGACATCCAAGTCCGAAACACATATACTTATATTATGCCCATATGTCAAACATATTTTCCTAACCTTTTTCCTCTGAATCAACTAAGCCTTGGCTTTGGCACAACAAGCTTAATGATTCCAGTTAAGCGGGACCATTGACATGGAAAGTTTCGTATCAATGTTGATGGACAAGAAGTGATCTTGACTTTGGCCAACAAATCACAACTTGGACAAGACACCGATATGTAACAAAACCTTCATGATTCAAACACATCCGCAATTGACAAAGGCCTTGACTTTAGCCAACAAGCCAATGCCAACTTTGGATCTTGAGTCAGAATCACTCAACGGAAGGAAAAACGCTTAATATGTTTTTGAGGGTTTTTCGCGTAAATTGCATCCAATTTATTATCTTTGATTAGGTCTCATCATACACCCTTAAGCATGCTTCTAAAACATAAGGCGCAAAGTAGTAAATTATAACGATATGCGGATGGATATTTAATAGATTGTTCCTAGAACAAATCGCTCCCTTTCCTATCCACAACTAGAACTATTCTAACTCCTACCCTTTTACAAAATACAATAAAGAAACCTCATATACATTGAGGGGAATAGGTGAGAAGAGAATTACAAGGAGTAATGAGATTAAAGGCTGGACACGCAGGTCCAATTTAATAAATTCCAAACTTATTACAATTTCCAAAATTGCCCTTGCCCTTCTAATATCCATCTGATATACGTTATTCATACATCATATATATGTATTCAATCAAAACATGTTTATTACAATCAATCTAATCCAATTAATTAATCTTTGATTAATGACCATCCAATGTTCAAACAATGATTTGATTTGCGCGAGTCCAACTAGTTTAAGAATAAATACTTTTGAGTACGTATTCTTGAATTATATCGAACTACAACTTAAATCCAATTTATTTTTATTCAATACTAATTCTTATTTAATTCCAAATTAAATATTTACACTTACATAGTTGCCTTAAAGACTTGGATTCCAAATCCATCTTGATGGGTCTCAAAGGCCCAATAACATCCATGTCTTTTTAATTAAAGTCCAATGGGCTTTTAATTGATTCTTAAGGCATGGGCTTTGGCCATAATGGATCAACCCAAAATGCCAAGGCCCAATAGGAATCACCCTATTGCCATCAAATCAATTTAGGCCCATTAGGCCCAATCAAATTCTTTAAAGGGCCAAGTGATGTATTTGGCTTCATGGAATTGGTTTTGGGCCCAATTAGATCCAATCCAAAAGTCCAAAACCAAACTTGGTCAAACCAAGCCCATTAGGCCCAAATACACACTTTTAGCCCAATTCAATTTTAAAGGCATATTTACATAATTATAATATTCCAAATATCACAATTATTTTAATTAAAGTGTATTAGCCATAATTAATTAATTAAACTCAATAATTCCAAAATATTAATTAACTTAATTAATCATGCTTAAACTAATAATTCATGCTAACATAAAATCAAGCAAAAACACATCATTGCATGCTTGAGACATATTGAAGCCTAAGATCATCATTTCATGCTCAACATGCACTTGATTTTAACATGAACATTATAGACATTGATTCTAATCATATTAAACCAACTATCATCATTTAAACATGCATCCAAACACATTATTTCATGTTTCAAAAAACAAAAACTGCAGTGCACAGTCAACCCAACTTTCGGCCACACTAAGCATTTTTTTATTGTTGCTGTGATTTATTTGAAATCTAATCATGCATAACTCTAAGTTATCATGTTGTAAACATACTCAAAGCATCAATTTCAAAAAATCATGCTCAAAATCAAAAAGCCCCAAATTTTTAGGTTCAAGAACCTAAAATTATCATGCTTAAATTAGGCTCTGATACCATTGTTAGTGTTCCTAGAACAATATAAGGATCTAATAAGCATGCATAATAAAAGATTTGATATTATAAGGTGCGGAATATACTTACAATGAGTTTTAGAGCTTTTAAAAGTTTGAGATCCAAGATCTCCAAGATCCAAGCTTTAGGATGATTCCAAGCTTTAGGATGATTCCAAGCTATTGAGGAGTTTCCCTATCACCTTTGTTCACTTCCAAAGTGCTAGCTTTTGTTGATTTGAAAAACAAATCAAAGAGAGGAGGAGGATGTATGTTTCGGCCAAGCAAGCTCCTTTAGGGTTTGTGTTTTTGGTTTGTGTCAAGTGTTACACAAGTTGAATTGCCCTTTATTATTTACAAAAGGTGAAACCATTTCACCTTTTACCCAAAACAAGGTAGAGTGGTAAATGGTTTTCATTAAGGCAAAACAAGGTGGTTGTGTGGTGGGAACACCTACCACACTTTTGGCTCCAAATATTTGAATCCGAAATTCAAATATCTCTACGGGCATTTACCGCGGCTCGGTTCCGTTTAATCCGATTAAACGATCCTTCGTCGCTAAATAATTAAATCTAATTTAATTAAATAAGGATGCCTCGCAAATATATATCGAACGTCGTTCACGAACTAATTCTAAATTAATTCGTTCGTTCGCATTAAAGTCCGACTTTAATCTCGTAATGAAATCAATCCATTTTACTATATCCGATATATTAATTTTAGCCCATTGAATAAATTAAATAGAAAAATCAAATTTAACTATTAAATTTATTTTACCGATTAATTCCAAATTAATCACGTTCTTTCGCCACTGTACACTTTTAATCCCAGATTAAATAAAGCCCATATTAATCCCAGATTAATTTTCTCTCTCTTAATTAATCCCAGATTAATTCCAATTTAAGTCAACTGTCATCGGTGAATCCTTGGGAAGCGACCCAAGAGATCTCTGGATATGTTGGCAGTAAATCCGGTTATCGGACTATCCGATAAAGCGAGTACCTCGTACTACGTGCTTACCGATTTACAAGACATGGTTGGCTTCTAGCAAGACCGTGCCTACCAATTCTCCAGAAATATTCTTACTGGAATATATAATCTATGTCAGACGTAGAATACCTAGTATCTCATATTTCGATCCAGTATCAGATGTCACGTGCTAGGCCTGGGGCTGGAATAGTGTCTGCCCCGTACGAAGCACATATCGGATATCAAACAACTAGTCTCTTTGAATCGGATAATCATGACCTTGTCACATTATCCCGATGGTTGCAACACAATAGAGAACGAGTTATGAATCCCTGCGTGATCATCATCTCCATATGTCTGGAGTGATACTTCCGTCTTGACATCACATCCAATACACTACGATTCTCGATAAACCCAATAGAGGCGTACACAGAACCTGTTAAAGCCCTGGACGACCAAAACTAAAGTTTACCGATTGTCGCAAGTATTAGCGACGTAAGTCTCAGGTTAAAACCATACATCTACCCTGACGCGGACTCACATAGACACATATACATACTACCAATGGGATTCCGCGGGGTCTATCCAGAGCGAAGCTGTTTTCCGTACCATCGGTAAAACACAACCTCTATCGCACTTGCATAAGTATCATATACTTAAACATATGAGAACTGTGTCTTTATGCCCTCACAATGCGCACAAGTGCAATACTAGTCTATTCCGCATTATCGATGTCCAGTCTCGATAATACTACGACTAGGGATATTTAATGATTAAACCTTTATGGATTGATACTGTCTCCTATCATCTCAATCCGGAACTAATCAAATGGACTTTTACCATTTATATATCATAGTAAGTAAATTACGAAATGATAAAAGGCAATTTCAATATTACATAGTCAATTTTGTACAAAAACACAATGTCTTTTACAAACAGTGACGCTATGGGTCATAATTGTCTAACAGAAAGAGATGGCAGTTTTTGGTGATTAGTTAAGGCAGCTTTCGGTGGACTGTCTTGCGATTTTGGAGGTGCAGTTCGGTGGACTATTTTATGCAGTATTTGAAGGCAGTTTAGGTGCGGTTTTCGGTGAAAGAAGGGTATTTTTAGGGTGTAGTTCTTGCTGTGAAAGAAGGGCAGTTTTATGCGACTGTTTGGGGGAATTTGGTGGACTATTTTGGCGTTAATTAGAGTTGCTGGTTCACGGCAATGGAGGGCTGTATGGAGGTTGCATTTCATGGCAATGGATAGCTGTATAAGGGTTTCAGTTCACGGTAATGGGAAAGCTATTTTCTTTGTCTCTTAGGCGTGAATGTGCTAAGGGTGAATGGTTGATTTGTGCTCCTTTTTATAAGAAAGGTTTACGGAATGAATCATGCAATTATTGAGGATATCTTTTAATTAGTGTGCTATAAGGAAAAGATCTCTCTAATTGAGGGAGGTGATTTGTTTTAGTTTAGGAAAGGGATTTATGAGATTTGATTTGATTTCTTTAATTTGGGAATGTGATTTGATTTGATTTCTTTAATCCGGGAAGGTGATTTGTTTAGATTTCAACAGGTGTTTAATGTGTTAATTATAATTTTGGAGGAATTTAGTGGCTTGGGCGTGAATTAGAGGGCTTGTGGGCATGTGGTTGGTTCATTTTGGTGGGCTTGGTCTGTGGCTTGGTGGTGTGTGGGCTTAGTGTGTGGCTTGGTGTAGGATAAATTTCAAAATAGAGGTCCAACGAGCGAACCCGAAGCTAAGAAAATGAATTAAGTTCAACAAGGTATTGATTTCTGAGTTTTCCATTCCGACGTCTATTTCCCGCGACTTCCAAAACTTAAATGGTAGTGCCTCCATGTGAGACTCATCATCGGGACATATATGCAAAAAAAGTAGTGCCTACAATCACCCCCACTTTGATGGGACTTGTGCAGTGTGTGATAATGACAATCCTATCAAAGTTATGCAATGCATTTTTACTTACCTGGCTCGCCAGCTGCTGTCTGACTTGCCTGTTGCTTCGAACTGAGTTGATCTGGTGGTGAGGTGCTGCGACCCCTGAGGTTCAATCCTACAAGATGCTGTGATCTCTAGGAATCATTATCGAACTCAATTGATATAGTGGCGAGGTGCTTCGACACCTAGGCTTTGTTGCCGAACCACTGAATGTGGGCTTTGTTCCTGAACTGTGTTGATAAGTTGTGGTCCCTTTTCGAACCTTGCTCCATTCTCAGAGCGCCATTCCCGGTATGCTAAACCTCATTCCCGAGGCATCGCGGTTGTGGGCCTCGACCCATGCTCTATTCTCAGAGCGTCATTCTCGGCGTACTAAACCTCATTCCCGAGGCATCACGGTTGTAGGCCTCGACCCATGCTCCATTCCCGGTATGCTAAACCTCATTCCCGAGGCATCGTGGTTGTGGGCCTCGACCCATACTCCATTCCTGGAGCACCATTCCTGACATTGCTGATGATGTGGGCCTCGACCCATGCTCTATTCCCGGAATGCCATTCCCGGTATGTTAAACCTCATTCCTGAGGCATTACTGATGATGTGGGCCTCGACCCATGCTCCATTCCCGGAGTGCCATTCCTGGCATACTGAACCTCATTCCCGAGGCATTATTGATGATGTGGGCCTCGATCCATGCTTCATTCCCAGAGTACCATTCTCGGCATACTAAACCTCATTCTTGAGGCATTGTTGATGTGATGGTTCATTCCCGAACCGTGTTGTATGAGAAAGGGTAGACTGGTAACCCCAAGTCTGGGTTCATCTTTCTGTTATTTGCTGCTTTCATTGGGTCAGGGTAAGTAACTTGATGTGACGTTGCATACCAATCATACTATACTGCCTCTTTACGAGATAATCCCGATAGCTACACATATTTTCGTCCTCAACGGATGCTCAGTATCAAAACCAAAGAACCTTCAAAGTTTGATACAACTCAAATCCAACTGTCTGAATAAATGATTTGAACTAGACTCCAAGTGGTGTGTGTGCCAAGTTTCTTTCGCAGCTTAATCCTTAAGTAAATCAACTCGATGATTTCATTTCAAAGAATGGGATCGGTGGGTCTAACCAACCCAAATGTCTTGATCATACTCTGTAATTACTTTTTCGTACTCAACATGATATGGTTTTCTTCTTCTTTTCTTTCATCTCTTCATTTTTTTTCACACCTACCCTTTAAGGTAGCATTTCTCCTCATGGTGGTCCTAATACTCGCCCTTGGGTAGCTTCACGCTTATCGATTATAGGTGGTTTATTTTTCCTTTACAGAGACTTTTTCTTTATTTCCAACCATATCACATATCGTAATATAAGTAAATCAGGATGGAAATCTAAGCAAACAGTCATTCACCCGCCATCTCTTCAACTAGTCATCTCGCCGACTGTTCAGGCTTCTACTGCTAAGATCTTGTAATCAAGTGCTCGTGAGTATAGCCGAGATCAACTACTAAGAATACCGGATGATAGCACATCTCGCACTTATCATTTTTAAGGTTTCACCCTACAGTAAATAATTTCATCACCGAACATATGTCTAACCATCAAAGACTTCTCTCTCTCTCTTTTTATTTTCCACTCCACTGGAATTCTTTCTTTCAACTGCTGATAATGTGGGCTTCGACCCCTGGGATTCATTCCTGAAAACTGTTGGTAATATGGGCCTCAACCCTGGGATTCATTCTCGAAACTGATACTGATGTGGGCCTCAATCCTGGGATTCACTCTCGAAACTGATACTGATGTGGGCCTCAACCCTGGGATTCATTCCCGAAACTGATACTAATATAGGCCTCAACCCTGGGATCCATTCCCGAAACTGATACTGATGTTATATTGCTGATTCTGATTGGCTTGCATTTGCCACTTTCTCTTTTTCTTCTTCGAAACCTGTGAATACAAAACGCACAAAAAAGAATGCAAGTACGTTACATATATGCATGCATGCATGGATGAATTTCCTATTCCGTTAGGTTAGGTCTTCCGCCAGTTCTCCTAGTGATAGCTCGGTCTTATCTTCCTCAGGAAAAATACGGCTTCAATCTATCCACATTGATTGGCTCGGTGAACTCGTTTCCTTCTAAATCTGACAGTCTCACTGCCCCATTTCCCATCACTTTCTTGACTATGTAGAGTCCTTCCCAGTTGAGTCTGAACTTTCCTCTCGGGTTTGTCATCGACGGCTTTGACTGCTTAAGTACCAGATCATCTTTTCTTATCTTAGTAGGATGCACCTTCTTGTTGAATGCTCGAGCCAACCTCTTCTGGTATAACTGCATATGATGTAGGGACTTCATTCTCTTTTCATCCAGTAATGCTAACTGTTCAAATCTCTGCGAGGCCCATTCTTGTTCTGGTAACTCTACTTCCGTTAATACCCACATGGACTGTATCTCTTAGTAAGGCTTCCATTCCGTAGACCAAAGAGTAAGGCGTGGCTCTCGTTGCTGTTCTCACAGAAGTTCTGTATCCCCACAAGGCGTATGATAGTTTGTCAGCCCAATCTTTATAGTTCTCCGTCCTCTTGGCTAGTATTCTCTTTATTATCTTATTGGCTGTCTCGAATGCCCCGTTTGCCTACAGTCTGTAAGGTGATGACTTGTGATATCCTATCCCGTACTTCTATAGCATTACCTTCATTTTTCCTTGAAACTAGACTTCGTTGTCTGTTACTACATGATGCGGTATTCCATATCGACATACGAGGTTCTGGGCTATAAACTCGCCATCTGCTTTGCTGTAACATTGTGAAATAACTCGGCTTCCAACTATTTTGAAAAGTAGTCTACAGCCATTACTATGAAGTGATGTACATTCAATACATGCGGTCGAATCTCTCCAATCATGTCGATTCCCTATGCTGAGAAAGGCCACTTCTCTGACAGCCCGTGGAACTCCATGTGCGGCAAATGGTTCAAATTACCGTGCGTTTGACAATCATGATAATATTTTACCAACTTCGCGCAGTCAGCTTTCATGGTCGACCAGTAGAAGCCTTGTTTCACTATCTTGCGGGATAAGTTCAATCCGTTCATGTGCGGTCCACATACTCCAGCATGTACCTCTTCCATTGCCTTCTGAGCCTCTTCTTTTCTTAAGCACTTCAGCTGGATGTCATTTGCTTGTCTCTTATATAGTTATCTGTTCAAACTCATATATTAAGAAGCTAACTTCAGAATTACTATCTTATCCTTTCTGCTTGCTTCTTCCAGAAGTTCCCCGCGTTCCAAGTATCTCTGAATGTCCTAGTACCAAGGTTTCCCATCGTCGACCTCTACTTCTAATATCCTTTCTATCTCATAGACGGGTCTGCTTGCTGTTGTTAACACTAGAGGTCTCATCACAAACTTCTCTGGATTTTTCCAAGTTGCGGCTAGTGTAGCTAACGCGTCTGCCATTTGGTTTTCTTCTCGCGGCAAGTGCTGGAATTTGCAATCGGGGAGGGCCTGTGCCAGACTCCTGAGGTGGAATAAGTATTCAACCGTTATTCCTTCAATTTCCATTCTCCTTGCATCTGTCGGACCACTAACATCGAGTCTCCGTAGACCTCCACGTTCTTAGCCTTCAATGTTATCAATGTTGTCAGTCCGAAGGCGCACACTGCATACTCAGCCATGTTGTTGGTTACTCCGAACGTCAACCTCTTAGCCATAGGCAGGGTTTCTCATTCGGAAGTTACTATCACAATCTTTATTCTGGCTCTTTTGTAGTTCACCGCCCCGTCGAAATACATCTTCCATCCTTGGATCGTTATTGCCTGGATCTCCTCGTCTGGGAATTCAAACTTGTATTGGTCTCCCTCTATAGGTTGTAGTGCCAAGAACTCTGCTATGGCTCGAACTTTGATTTCTTTAGAAGTGAGATACTCAATATCAAACTCTGTCAGCAACACCAACTATCTGCCTAACTTCCCTACTAGTGAAGGCACCGAATGCAGATAATTCAAGGGATTCTCCTTTGCTATAACTTGGATCTTGTAAGATTGGAAGTAATGACGTAGTTTTCTGGATGCCCATACTACTGCCAAACAGATCTTCTCTACTTCTTGGTAGCGGGCTTCATACGGAATCATCTTCTTACTGAGGGAGTAGACTGCATGCTCTACCCCCGTCTCATCTGCTTGTACCATCATCGCCCCCAGTGCTTCAAATTCTATGGCCAGATATAGTACAAAGGGTTTGCCCGGTCTTGGAGGTTTCAAGACAGGTGGTTTCACCAAGTATTCCCTGATCTTGTCGAAAACTTCTTGGCATTGCTCATTTCATCTCACTGGCTGGTCCTTCTCAGTAATTTGAAGATGGGCTCTCATATTGACGTCAACTTGGTAATGAACCGACCGATGTACTGAATATTCCCGAGGAATGCTCTAACTTCTTTCTCTGTCTTCTACGAAGACATCTGATAATCGCTTTGATCTTCTCAGGGTGCACTTCTATCTCTCTCATTCCTACTGTGCGCCCTAGTAATTTTCCTGATGTTACTCCGAACATGCACTTCTTGGGATTTAGTCACAAGTTGTATTTGTCTACTATTTGAAGGAACTTCTCTAGTGCTTCTATGTGTCCGCTTCTTGTCTCTGACTTCACCATCTTGTCATCCACATATACTTCAATTTCTTTATGCATCAAGTCGTGGAAAAATATAGTGTCCATATATTGATAAGTAGCTCATGCATTCTTGAGCCCAAATGACATCACCTTGTAACAATACGTACCCCACTCCGTGACAAAGGCGGTCTTATGCTTGTCTTCTTCAGCCATAAGAACCTGATTATATCCTGAGAACCCATCTACGAATGAGTACATGGCAGATAAAGCTGCACTATCAACTAGTACATCTATATAGGGTAAAGGAAAGTCATCTTTCGGGCAAGCTTTATTGAGGTCTTTATAATCCATACACATTCCGACCTTCCACTCGAGGTACTTCACTACTTCCAGAAATCTCACATCTATCTGTACTTGACTTCTTCTATAACTTTCTCGGCCCACTCTGGTCTCATCCTTTGGAGCTTCTGCTTTACCAGCCTCATATTTGGATAAGTTGGTATCATGTGTTGGGCGATACTTCTATCCACTTCGGGCATGTCCTCGTAGGACCAAGCGAATACTTTAGTATATTTGACTACATCTCCTCTAATTTCTCCCTCTATTCAGAGGTAATTGCAATTAGAATCTCATTGGGGCTTTCAAGCGTGCCAAGATTAAATGCGTTTGTTTTGGTTGAGTTGATGTCAAACATACTCAAGTCGTGCAAGTTGAAAGGAAGAGACTCAGGCAAGTAAGCAAAATGAATATCTTTATTATTAGAGAAAGCAGGGGTACATTCAAATAAATCAGAGAGATAAATGCCTTCTTCTCCCACAGACGTTTCATCCTCCACAGCCGGGTTTTCTTCAGTCTCCTTAATCTCTTTGAGAGTCAAGCTTTCCAGCTGCATCAGCTCCTCGTCCCACTTGTCTTCCTCCTTTGTAACTTCTTCTGCCAGCGGTTTCTCACCCATCACATCATAGAATATCTCAAATCCTGGTACCAGGACCCCATTGACTTCCACTGGTTCAGGCTCTCCTTGGTACCATGTGGCTTTCACAAAATATTATATCAGCTTCAATCATTTCTGTTTGGTCTTCAGCTTATCTTCGTCGAATTTGTATCATAAACCTCTTCTGGTGGTCTGCCCCTTGAAGTCGGGCAATGCTCCTCCAACACCTGAGCCTGTGTCTGGCTCAAACTTCATCTTCTCCATGATCCTAGCCACCTTAGGATCTACCTACTCCTCAAAGGTTGCCGACATTTGGAACCTTGTAAAAGGTTGTATCTCCAAGACGGCCACAGCATTGTCTACTTCAGCTCTGATAGTGACAATCTCTCCCCCATACGGAAACTTGATGACCTGATACAGAGTGGAGGGCACGCCCCCAAGCTTGTGAAACCATGGCCTCCCCAATAGCAAAGCAAAAGTGGTCGGGATATCAAGCACTGTGAACTGGACCTTATCCTCTATTGGGCTCTTTTTTACCACTGCAACAAAAGTGCCCTCAACTCCTCACTTGTTATCATCATATTCCTTGATGGTCATATTGGAGGGACTCAGATCTATCGTCTTCATACCCAACCTCGACAAGACCTTCAAAGGGCACACATTGATAGATGAGCCATCATCCACCATTACACAAGACGTTTTCTTACCCCTCACTTCAGCTTTTATGAATAATGGCCTATTATGATTCCTTCCCTCCACCAGGAGTTCCTCCTCAGAAAAGGTTATCACCTGTAAAGCTTCCTTCTGCACTGATCCTACAAACATCGTAGGGTTGGCATCCTCTAGTACTATTATCTTGCTCAAGGCTTCAACCATGGCACGTCTGTGCTCATGCGATGCGCACAACAACTCCCAAATGTTCAGCTGTGCTCGCATCTTCTTTAACTGATGCAGCACCACATCTCATTCAGCATTATCCACGTTCTCTGCCACTTCTCTACCTTCTGCCAACACTTCCTTGCCTTTCTCCACTGTATCTCTGTAAAAACGCCCACTACGTGTCATTTCTTTCACCTCCTCTTCATCACTGCCTGAGAAGTCAGCCAGAAATTCTTCCCCTGTTCTTTTTCATCCTCACTATTGTTATCCCAAATCCCCAGGCAAAAGGCTTGGCGGTCAAAGGTTTGGAGGACGGGGTTTCCAAGTAGGCCGGAGCTAATCATATAGGTAGGTGGTGGGACAGAGTGATAGTTAGGTATGGGGTTTCTGTGTGTGTTGGGTTGCTCTTTTTCGGGGTCAGGTATTTTATGGGAGTCTATGAGGTCCTGGATTTCATGTCTGAGGTGGGCACAGCTGTCGGTGTCATGGCCTTTTTGTTAGTGGTAGTGACAGTAAAGGTTCAGGTTAAGGTGTGATGGTGGAGGGTGTGGAAGTGGTTTAGCTTCTAAGGGTTTTAGGAGTCCTTGTCTCGTCAACTTCTCAAGCACCTTAGACAAAGGCCTACCCGGGTTAGAAAAAAGCCGGTTTCTGATGGCGGCTACCTTAGTAGAAATGGGCTTGGCACCTGAGGTGCCCTTGATAATCATCTTGACCTGGTCGTTTTTGAGGGCCGAGTATGTATTTTCAAAAGCTGGCTTCTCCAACGATCCATATAATCCTTGAAGCTCTCCTCTAGCTTCTGTTTGGTATTCTCTAAGTCACAAAGTGACAAGTCGATCTCCAATTCCATGACATACTGATTCAGAAAGGCCTCTGCCGATGCCCTCCAATCATCCTTGACCTTCCTCTCCAGGCCATGGTACCATACCACGGGTGCCCCTTCAAGCGATATTCCAAATATTTTCTGAACTTGATGCTTTGACAGACCCACTAAACTCATCACAGAAACATACTGTCGGAGATGGACCCTCGAATCCCCGTTCCCGTTGAACTTGGCTATGTCAGGCATCTTGAACTGAACCGGCAGCTGCTCCTCAAAATTCATCGCCTCATAGTCCAGTAAATCTTCATGCTTACCCATCATCTTGCGGGTAACTAACTTTACCTGATCTCAGAGTTTCTGCAATTCAGCCTAAGACCCGGCTATCCTTCCCGCGGCATACTCAGCCACGTCATCATCAAAAATAGGGATCTCATCACTCAACCTGTTCGGAGGTTCCTCAAGCCTCTCATTCTCAGAGCCTCTCCTAGTGTGGGGCACAGTCATACTGCCACAGTGGTAGTAAAAGTTTATAACCTTCTCGAATAACTTTAGTGAGACTAATCTCCAGCTGATCCACATGAGATCCCTCCTTAACTGACTCGCTCATGTTGGCAAGAGGTCTTATGACGAGTATTCCTTCTTCCCTAACCCAACGGGTATCTATGATGTCTTTTAAAACTACGAGTCAGCATGTATGCGTGCGATGCATGGAATATACAAGCCCATCAAGGTTTTCATACGAGTTGGCCCATTATCATTTCAAAGCATTCAACCATACTATTGCGAGGTGCAAACTTGTCCCAGTTGAAAAGGCCCAATAGGCTTACACTTTTGCGATAATGTGGCTAAACAACTTCAAACGATAAGGGGCCTAAATAGAAATTGGCCCATCTGTATTTTAGAATATTTTGGCCCAATTGTCATAGGACACGAACTTTTCCCAGTTTAAATAGCCCAATAAGTCCATACCTCATGACAAAAGGTCCAACTGAATCCAAATGAAGATGGTCCCAAACACAAGCATAAAGGAATGGTTTCTATTGGTCCTACAACTAAGGTTCACATATGGGTTTATGGGAGTGTAGACAAAGGCTCTCACTGGCGAAGGGTTACCCACAACTAGGTCTCCCCACTCAAGGGTTCAAGCGACCGAATGAGCGCACTCTTTTTTATACACTAAGGTATGTGCCAACGAGTGGTGATACGTGAATGACTGTCAAATGGATTTCTTATTGAAGATTCCCCAGAGGGAGGGTGGAATGGACTCTCTTAAATACCCAAGCCTAAGAGAGGCTCATATCGCCTAGGTGACATAAATAAACAACAAGTCCTCCAAATAATCCATCACAGTAAGCTTCGAGAAAATGATTATCTAGGTGCCTTCACAGTTTTTACCTTCAGCTAATGAAGACACCAAACCATTACCTAGCTCTAATAATGCCTTTGATTAAACCCCTTCAACCTACTGTAGACATGGTTAATTAATGCACAAATCACAAACAGTACAAGATATTATTTCGGGGCCGATTCTCTATCCCCAGTGGAGTCGCCAGACTGTAGGACACAGAAATCGATGACGTTGTTCTAGGCTAGCGGCCCGATTGGGAGTACGGAGTAGCCCGCTGGGGACTAAAGTGTAGAATAAATGAGTCGCCACCCAGTGTGAACTGGGAAATGATTTAAGACTGCACTCACCCTGCGCAATGGAAGACCTCAAACTATTGGGTTAGGAATGGTCCCTTACTTATACCACTTATAATGAACGGATTTATGCAATAATCTAACTAAGTCTACGCAACATACATACGCAAGAATAACCTACATTTAAGTTTGCATACAACCTATATCTAAATTCACAGACAACCTATATCTAAGTTTGCATGCATAAAAGTAAGTCGGAATAACGGTAAGCACACAATCTCATGAACTTATTAAATTAATACATGTGGAAATATAAATAAATAATAATTGTATATATATAAAAATTAAAGAGAGATAATCAAATTCTTAACATGAAAGAAATAATTAAATCATGCATGAAAATGTGGAATTGTATCTCAAGTACAGACCGCACTACCGTCTATTTGGATTCGGCTACGGAATTTACATCTGGGTTTCCATCTGATATACCGCGAGAGATAACACAAAATCATTCATCCAATGGCCACAACATACATAAACCAACAATACTCATGCGAGGAAATAATAATAAATAATAGAAAAAAGAACGGGAATAAATAAAAGGGTGCCCTCAGGTCTAACCTGTTAAGTCGCCTCTTGGAAGTGCATTACGCGGTCGTCGGAAGGGTTAATGCTCCACAACTCTTCTAGTTCTCTGGTTCAATGTTTTCCTTCATCACCTCACTGTCTTGGACCGTTATTTTCTCTGTTTTACTGTGATTTTCAGGTCACTATTTTTGCTGTTTTGGGGACTATTTTAGCTTGCTGTTTTGCGGTTGTTTAGGTATGTTCGGGGCTATGGTTTCTATAGTTTAAAGGTGTATTTGGGGACTGTTTTTGGTTTGGTTTTTACAGTGGTAATAGATTATTTTCGGTGCGATTTTTATGGTGGTACTGAACTGTTTTGTGTGTAGTTTTTATGGTGGTACTGGACTATTTTGTGTGCAGTTTCACGATGAAAGAGTGGGCAGTTTTCGGTGATGAGTTAAGGCAGCTTTCAGTGGACTGTCTTGCAGTTTTGGAGGTACAGTTTGGTGGACTGTTTTATGCGGTATTTGAAGGTAGTTTAGGTGTAGTTTTTGGTGAAAGAAAGGCAGTTTTAGGTGCAGTTCTTGCGGTGAAAGAAGGGCAATTTTATGCGGCTGTTTGGGGGAATTTGGTGGACTGAATGGAGGGCTTGTATGGGGGTTGCAGTTCACGGTAATGAAGGGCTGTATGGGGGTTGCAGTTCACGGTAATAGAGGGTTATATGGGGGTTGCAGTTCACGGTAATGGGAAGGTTATTTTCTTTGTCTCTTAGGCGTGAATGTGCTAGGGGTGAATGGTTGGTATGTGCTCCTTTTTATAAGAAAGGTTTAGGGCTTTCCTTGTACGGGAAGGGAATGAATCATGTAATTATGGAGGATATCTTTTAATTAGTGTGCTACAAGGAAATGATCTCTCTAATTTAGTGAGGTGATTTGTTTTAGTTTAGAAAAGGGATTTATGGGATTTGATTTGATTTCTTTCATTTAGGAATGTGATTTGATTTGATTTCTTTAATTCGGGAAGGTGATTTGTTTAGATTTCAACATGTGTTTAATGTGTTAATTATTATTTTGGAGGGATTTAGTGGCTTGGGCGTGAATTAGAGGGCTTGTGGGCGTGTGGTTGGTTCTTTTGGTGGGCTTGGTTTATGGCTTGGTGGTGTGTGGGCTAAGTGTGTGACTTGGTGTAGGTTGCGGGGTTTTGGGCCAAGGATAAATTTCAAAACATAGGTCAAACGAGCAAACCCGAAGCTAAGCAAATGAATTAAGTCCAACAAGGTATTGATTTATGAGTTTTCCCTTCCGACGTCTGTTTCCCATGACTTCCGTAACTTAAAGGGTAGTGCCTCCATGTGAGACTCATCATCAGGACTTATATGTAAAAATACAGTGCCTACAGTATGCTTTTTGTATTAAGACAATGGTGATTTTGAGAAACCCCAACTTGTTAAGTTTTTTGGTATAAAACTAAGTGAACTATATAGAATAGATATATGTTGATGTTGAGGGAGATGTTGATAATGTTGTGGATAATTATTGAGGATTAATGGAATGATTTTTTATAATAAAATTGATATATAAGTATTGAGGATGCATTTGGATAAGATAAATCTGAGAAAGAAGTGCAAAATCCTGGAAATCAGGTTCGCATCGCGATGCCAAATGGGTCAGCATCGCGAAGTGTACTGGAAAATTAAGACAGAATCGTTTCTGAAATGGCTGCGTCGCGATGCTCAAGAACTTGTGTCGTGACGTGCACTGGAAATCTTCAAGTATCAATTTCTAGAATTATACACGTCGCGACGCGCAACACTTTACTTCGTGATGCGAGATCATAATTTTCCCCAAATCAGTTGTAATTCAATCCAGTTCCACCCCAGGGTGTTATTAGCCACCCTAAGAGTCTCGTTCAGTTCATGAATACATAGTACACCTTGATATAAGGATGATATGCTTTGAAATAATAATAAGTGCTTGAGTGGATAAATTTAATTTAATTTGAAATATGTTCCCCAACACATTTTCGAATCAAAGTTATCAATTATAGATCATCACAGGAACCAGAGTTTTCCTCAGCAAACGAGTAATACTAGCTGTATTCTAAACCAGTTAGTGAACAATCTTCTCTAAAGTTGATTTTTATGATGTATTTTACATATCAAACTTATTTTTACGCTTTAGGGCTTTAGTTGATTTTTATTACTTTTATTTCGTAAAAGGTTATGTTTTAAGTTATGCTTGAGAAAGAAATATTTTCAAAGTATGATTTTATGGTTTTTGAGGCATGAAGGAAAAACCTACCTCAGTATGTAACTAGATACAGACATGGAATTAATGGATGACATATGCACATGTAGAAGACTGGGGGGATGGAGATACATAACGCCTCCAGATCCTAGTTCAAGTCTAAGGATGGTAGATGCCCATAAATCCTAGTTTCAAAGCTTAGAGGGTAGCATAGATTCGCACCCCTAGTTCCAGTTCAGTGATTTGGGGGATGACGATATGCAAGACCACTATTTTTAAGGACAGGGTTGGCATGCTTTGGGGACGTCGATATGTAACACTCCAAAGACATGGATCTGCACTTCTGGTCTAGTTAGGCGTATGGGGGGATGGTGACACATAACGCTCCCATACGTCAGGTTTTCAGAGACAGAGAATTTTATACACGACTGTTTTCTGGAAAAATCTTAGTTTTAGAACCAAGTATTTTCAAAATAGAATTTTAGTTTTCGTTTTAAATCGTCCACTCACTTAGATCGTTCAACTATCTAACCCCTATGATCTGTGGTATCACACATGTAACAAAAGCGCAAATATCACTCAAGTAATGTAAAAATACCGATCCCATGAGGGCTTAATTTCTACTAATGCTCGAAGAAAGTAAGAAGACGGAAGAAGAGAAGACTGTAAATTATGAAGATGTTTATTTTACTGGATTATTTAATTATAATCCTGCATTTATTAATAATAAAGACATTGATTTTACTTACTTGTTCGAGTCATTCCCTGTTAGTCTGCATCATAACATGCATGACATGAACATATTTGACATTGACTCAACAAAGACAAATGTATTTAATCTTTGTACATGTGAAAACCCCAAGAAAATTTCAATTGCAAGTGAGGTTACCTCTGATGAGCGGAAAGAATTAGAGAGAATATTAATAAAATATGCAAAGGTATTCGCTTGGTCCTATGAAGATATGCCAGAAGTGGATAGGGGTATTACCTAACTCATGATACCAACTTATCTGAACATGAGACCAACAATATAGAAGCTCTGAAGAATGAGGCCAGAATAGGCCAAAAAGGTAGAGAATAAGTCAAGAAGCAGATAAATGTGGGGTTCTTAGAGGTGGTGAAGTGCCCCGAATGGTTAGCCAACATTCTTCCGGTACCGAAGAATGATGGAAGGTCAGAATGTGTGTGGATTATAAGGACACCACAACAAGCTTGCCCAAATGATGATTTTCCCTTACCCCATATAGATGTGTTGGTTGATAGCGTGACTCTATCTGCTATGTACTAGTTCGCGGATGGATTCTCAGGATATAACCAGGTCTTCATGGCCGAAGAAGACAAACATAAGACTAGCTTCGTCACTGAGTGGGATATATTGTTTCAAGCTGATTTTTTTTTACTTAAAAATACGGAAGCCACTTATCAATAAATGGCTACTACATTATTCCATGACTTAATGCATAAGGCTATTGAGGTATACATGGATGATATGATGGTTAAATCAGAGATGAAGGTCGGACATATAGAAGCACTAGAGAAATTTCTTTAAAAGACGATAAGTACAACCTCTGACTCAACCCCAAGAAGTGTGTGTTTGGGGTGACATCTGGAAAGTTATTAGGGCATACGGTAGGAATGAGAGGGATAGAAGTGGACCCTGAAAAGATCAAGGTAATTACTGAGATGCCCGTACCAAAGACAGAAAATGAAGTTAGAGTTTTTCTCTTGAAAATCCATTATATCAGTCGATTCATTACCAAGTTAAAATTAATATGCGAGCCCATCTTCAAGCTATTAAGGAATGACTAGCATGTGGAGTGGAATATGCAATGTCAATAAGCTTTTGACAAATCAAAGAATACTTGGTTAAACCGCCCGTCCTGAACCCTTCAAGGTCAGGCAAACCCTTGCTGTTGTATTTGGCCATAGAACCCGAGGCGCTGGGGGCGATGATGTTACATGCAGACGAGACAATGATGGAACATGCAGTCTACTACCTTAGTAGGAAGATGCTTCCATATGAAGCCACTATCAAGAGGTGGAAAAGATCTATTTGGTGGTGATATGGATTTCCCGAAAGTTACGTCATTACTTCCAATCCTATAAGATACAAGTGGTAGCAAAGGATAATCCCCTAAAGTATTTGCATTCAGTACCTTCACTGGTGGGGAAGTTGGGCAGATGGTTGTGTTGCTGATGGAGTTTGATATAGAATACCTAACCTATAAGTTAATCAAATGGAGAGCCGTAACGGAATTCTTAGCATTACAACCCATAGAAAGAGATCAGTATAAGTTTGAATTCCCAGACGATGAGGTTCAAGCCATAATGGTCCAGGGGCAAAAAATGTATTTCGACGGGCGGTGAATTAAAAAGGAGCTGGAATAGGAATTATGATAGTAACCCCTAAAGGAGAAACCCTACCTATGGCTAAAAGGTTGACATTCGAAGTAACCACAACATGGCCGAATGTGAAGCATGTGTCTTTGGATTGAAAGCACTGATAGCCTTAGGAGCTATGGATGTGGAAGTTTATGGAGACTTGAAGTTGGTAATTCGACAAATACGAGGGGAATGGGAATTGAAGGAAGACCGTTTGAGACCCTACCACTCTATCTCAGGATGTTGGCACAAGCTATCCCCGACTGTAAATTTCAGCACTTTCCATGAGAAGGGAACCAAATGGTAGACGCACTAGCCACCATAGCTGTAACTTGGGAAAACTCAGAAAAACTGGTAATGAGAACCCTTGTGCTGACAACAGCTAACAGACCCAATTATAAGATAGAGAGAATCTTGGAAATAGAAGTCGATGATGGGAAGTCGTGGTACTATGACATTCTGCAGTATCTAGAACGTGGAGAATTCCCTGAATGAGCCAATAAGAAAAACAGAATACCTATTCAGAAATTGGCTTCCCAGTATGTGAGCTTGAGGGGAGAGCTGTACAAGAGACAGGCCAATGGCATCCAGCTAAAATGTTTAAGAAAAGAAGAGGCTCAGTAAGTGATGGAAGAGATGCACATTGGAGTATGTGGACCGTACATGAATGGATTGAATTTATCTCGCAAGATAGTGAGACAGGGATTTTACTCGTCGACCATGGAAGTTAGCTGCGCAAAGCTGGTGAAGCACTATCACGATTGCCAGGCATATGGCAACTTGAACCATCTACCGCCTACGGAATTGCATGGACTGTCAGAACCATGACCTTTCTCAGTGTGGGGTATTGACATGATTAGAGAAATCAGGCTACATGCATCAAATGGACACCGCTTCATAGTAGTGGCGGTAGACTATTTTTCGAAATGGGTAGAAGCCAAGTCATTCTGTAATGTTACGGTGAAGCAGATGGCCAAGTTCATAGCCCGTAATATAGTATGTCGATATAGAATGCCACATCACATAGTTTCGGACAATGAAGTCCAATTTCAGGGAGAAACAAGGCGATGTTACAAAAGTACGGGATATGGCATCATAAATCATCATCTTACAGACCACAGGCTAATGGGGTGGTGGAGGTGGCCAACAAAACCATAAAGAAAATACTCGCTAAGATGACGAAAAGTTATAAAGATTGGGCTGACAATATGCCGTATGCCCTGTGGGGGTATATAACTTTGGTGAGAACGGTCACGGGAGCCACACCTTATGCTTTGTATCATGAAGGATTTTGATAATTTTGCCACCCTGAATTGTAGAGGTATATGCATTGATCGCTTGGGTGGTTACCATCACATATCTCACATATCCCCATTGTGTTATGAAATGGTTGGGCAAATATTGTATTGATTGGTTCTAACATCCAATGGTAATTGTTGCGCTGGACAACAGGCCTCAGAAATTGGACTGTTGTTCCTAATTTGGGGTGTATCATTTCTTTGTAAAATAAAAGAAATAGAAAAATAAAAGAAATAAACAAAAATTAGATACAAGTAAAATAGATAGCTTCAAAATTAATAATGCAAGAAAAATAAGTCCCCGACAACGGTGCCAAAAACTTGATCGATGGTATCACACATATAACGCAAGAGCACGTATCGCTTAAGTAGTATGAAAATATCGATCTCACGAGGACTTAATTTCTATTGTTGTTAATTATTGACACTATTTATTTACAGGTATCTAATTAAAGGAAAATTTGAATGATTGCTTGATTGGTTGGTTGAATGTGGATTTACTAAAAAAATAAATACACAAAAGAAAAGACTAAGGAAATAAACAAAAGACACAAATATCTAGGGTTGTGATTCCACACAATATTATTCTAATGATGAATTGATTCTCTTATATAAGTGTAATAAATCAGTTTGCTAACCTGAAATATGAAAATATTCAAAAGCCTCTTCCGATGGTCAGATGCAAACACACAGTATAACCCAATTATTCATATGTCCATGTTAACCATGTTACATGAATTCATTAAGTTCAAGTTCTGATTGTGGCTACCCCCGCCTGACAGGTATATGTCTATCTTGGAAGGAAATCTATTAAGGGTTATCTATATTTAAGGGAGATCGTGAGCTATTGAATCTAAGGTTGAAACCTAAAATCCATTTTCCAAGTTCATTTTAAGTTTACCACATCAATCTTATTGGTGATCAGGCAATAAGAAGCACTAAGCTTAAGATTCAATAAACAAACCAAAGCATTACCATAAAATAATTAAATCAAATATAAAACTTGTGAATATTTTGCTTCATCACTTCCCTAAAATAAAAATAAAATGAATCTTTGAGTGATTTCGCCGATCAAGTTTTTGGCGCCATTACTGAGGACTTATTTATCTTTTACTATTAATTTTGGGGTTAGATATGTTACTTGTGTCTAATTTATTTTTATTTATTATTTTTTTTCTTGCAATTCAGGTTCTCAGCCATTACATGCGAAGCTTTGAAATCCATCCGCTTGACCCAGAAATCGAAAGAACAATCAAATAGTTAACAAGGGAAACATGAGAAGGTCAAGAAGCACTTTTGAACATGGAACCTGAACCTTTGGTGGTAGCACCACCAATTCTCATTCGAGACAGAACTATTCTAGTGGTTGACGGCTTCATTTCATGTATTGTGCTTCCTCCCTTACCAGTAAATATGTGTGACATCAAAACATGCATTCAGATGATAGAGCAATCAGTTTAGTTTGAGGGGAATGCAACTAAAGATCCTAATGTCCACATCAGCAACTTCCTGGAAGTTTACAGAACATTTAATTACAACCGAGCGGCTGAAGAAGAAATGAGACTCATGTGTTCCTATATTCCTTGAAAGATAGAGATAAGGCTTGGGTACATTCACTACTAGCAGGTTCCATTACAACTTGGAACACTCTTGCCACTAAATTCCTTACAAAGTACTTTCCCTCAGCTATAACTGCAACGCTGAGAAATGACATTACATCTTTTGTACAACATGATTCAGAATCATTTTGCAAAGCTTGGGAAATATATAAGGAGTTACTCCGGAAATGTCCTCACAATGAGATTGCAAAATAGCTACAAGTCCAAACCTTCTGCAATGAACTTTCTGGACTGATGAGAACTACAATTGATGCTGCTGTTGGAGGAGCTTTAATGGCAAAAGGAGAGGATCGGGTCTGGGACTAAATTGAAGAAATGGCCAACCATAATTCTTTGCGGCCAATAGAAAGGAGCACGATTCAATGAATTACAGGAATTTATGAAGTTGGAGCCAACACAGCAATGAATGCCAAGCTGGATCAGATTTGTAAAAGTCTAGATACTCTTAAGATGAAGGTTAATGTTGGATCAACAAGTTCACCATATGGAGAAGCACCCAAGGCAGAATCATACAACCAATATGATGAGATGGTGAACTATGTCAGTAATTTCAACAAACAGGGGAACAATCCATATTCCAACTCCTACAACCGAGGTTAGAGGAATTATCCCAATTTCGCATGGAGTAAAAATTTAGGGCAAATGAAAAATCCACCATCCGGATTCCAACATCAGAACAAAGGTCAGGAATATGAGCAAAATCCAGGAATAGAAGATTTGCTTGCCCAGATGAAAAATCAAGAAGCAAAAACGACTCTCAAGCAGCCAAATATAAAACTATGTTCAAGCCCAATCAGCATTGAATCAAAGTCTAACTGCTTCTATTAAAGCACTGGAGAATCAAATGGGATACTGGCTAATGCTCATAGTTACAGACTGCAAGCTACCCTTCTTGGGAGGAAGAGAGTTAAGTTGTTTATGAGTCTGGTTGTAAAGGAATCGAATTGTATACGTTTTAAATGTAAAGTTTTTGTTTATATGGGTTTGCGGGCACGGAGCCTAGTTGTATTATATCCTGAGTTGATTGTTTTAATGTTATAGCATGTGTTAGGTTGTATGTGGTGTTGGACTTTGATCCAGGTTGCATGACTTTTAGTAAAGGCTATGCTGAATTTTCGTCAGAATTACAAGCTTATGGAGGCGGGATTAGCCTGTCTCCTGCCGGTAGCATCCTGGCTTAGGCGGGATGTTACAGGTCGGTTACAGGTATTGATATCATCATTTAAATAAAGGTAAAATCACTGTGTGAACATGGACCAGATGTAAGAGCAAAATGGGGTTTGCCGCTATGCCTATGATGCTCGGCGATCACGACATTATTGGGCTTGCAAGCCGTAGAGAGTACGGATTAGCCCGCGGGGACTAAATCGGAGAAACCCAGTGTGAACTGGGAAAGGGATAATAAAATATATAATCATCAATACAATGTAAACGGACATAAAAAAAATATAACCATGCATATGGGTATAATTATCAACATGAAAAATATAACAAAATAAAGGCGAAAAAATAACAATAAAAACAAATAAATAGATTTTTAAAAAAACGATAACACTAAATAGATTAAAAATAAATAAATAAATAACAAAATATCGAAGAAAGAAAAGAATGTGACTAGAAATTTGGCCGCCATTGATGTAGGACTTCGCATACCTGGCTGGACGTATTTCACGTCCAGCTAGGCTTGCAGCGTCCAGATCTATAAAAATAAATGTGGTAAGGGTGTCCTCAGGTCTTACCTTTTAAGTTGCTTTCTCGGAAGTGTATTAGGTCGTTGCCGGAATGATCGCTGGTTCGCTGTTTCTGGTTACTGTTTTACTATTTTCTGGTTGTTGTTTTGTTGTTTCGCTATTTGTTCTGTGCTCTTTTACAGTTTGATATTTTCTATTAGCTGTTTTCTATTTCGCTATTTGCTGTTTGCTGTTTCTCTGTTTTCTATTTTGGTTGTTTTTTGCTGCAGTTTTGGTTGTTTTTTACTGCTATTTTTTATTATTTTTGGCTGCTGTTTTTGGTTGTTTTTGGCTGCTGTTTTTGGATATTTTTGCTACTGTTTTAGTTTTTTTACTGCTATTTTGGTTGTTTTTGGCTGCTGTTTTTCGGTGATGGTGGTTGTTTGGTGGCTGGTTGTTTTTCTTAGGGTTTCCGTGAAAGAAGGATAAGAGAGGCTTCAAGGTTTTTTTTGTTGTTGTTTTCGTCCAAGGTTTTTTTGTTTGTTGGTTAACGTCCTAGCCTTTTTTCTTGATGATGATTTGGTCCCCTTTTTATAATGATTTGAATGGATCTCCAAATAGGGAAATAAATCATGTAAATTTAGGAAATTTATTCTTAAATTATTTGGAAATACAATCTCATAAATTTGGTGATGAGGATATCTCAAATCTTGTTAAATTGGTAAGGATGGGATTTCAAATCTTGTTAAATTAGAAAGTATTGATGAGGAAATTTGAGAATGTGGATTGCATGGGATTTTTGGCGTGTGGATGGATTGCATGGGCTTTGGGCCGTGTGGATGGGCTGAAGTTTAAGGGTGCACAGGCATGTATGGTGGGTCCGAGTCTAAGGATTTGAAACAGTAGCTGACTGAGCGAATCCGAGCATGGTTAGTGAGTCCGAATCCGATGTGGTGCTATTTTTTGGAGGTTTTCTTTCCTTTCGGCATTCGTTTTCCGCAACTTCTGTAACTTTTCAGGTAGTGCCTTCATACGAGGGTCATCATCGGGCTCAAACAAAAATACAATGTCTACACCCGCATAGAGACCCATGGGGCTCGCATGTTATGGGTGAGTAAAATGATAATTTTTATACCCGTTGATTAAATGGAACGGGTACGGGTATTGGCATCCCCGTACCATACGGACCAGTTATGATTTCTAAATATGACCGAAGTTATGTTGGTTATATGCCCTAGATCCAATATGGATAAATATGTAATCTTATATTATTGCATTGATTAATAAAATTTGGCAGTTTATTTATAAATATTGTCCATAAGCAATTTTGACTTCTTGTAAAATGAAGTTATTAAAATGACGATAAAAGAAATTAAATTAGTTTAATTTATGAGATCCAGTTATTCTTAAATATTCTCGATCGTAGGATTATCAATGTAAGACATTGATAGATCCAGTTTAGGTCGACATATGTTATTTCTGCTTCCTTTTCGAATGATGGTAGCTGATCTCATAAGCTACTAGTGAAATAATTCATTTAGTCTAACATATGGATGCTTGTTGGAGAATAAGTATATCGAACTGACCCGCTTAAGAAACAATATGGAGTGTCATCCACATGTCTATGTTTCTCTTTGTAACGATGATATGAATGATCCTTAGACTTGAGGTCTCTATGGTATTTTGTATGTGGATCATATATGCTTTGAAATTACACCTCTGTAGTCCATAGCGAGATTGCGTATATGGTAATGATTGGGCAATATGAAAAGCGTACGAAATAGTGAGTGATCAATAAAGGATTCACCGCTCTGGATAACATAGAGTCGATATCCCAAGAGACGTGATTTGACATAAGTGATAATATAAGTTCATGGCCATGGCGAGTTCTGAAAGGAGTTTTGGAAACTATATATATATAAAATCTTAAGTCATTGTTATAATAGCCATGATTTAATAGAGTACACATTTTCCATACTCTAGAATTATTGGTAGTGATGGAGTCGGCGCTAGGAGTGCCAATCCGAATTGCACATTTTGTTATTTATTAATAAAATAACTATATTTTTCATTTCATACCTTATTAATGGTATTGTCATTATGCGTATTTGCAACATCCCGTTAGAGATAGGATGCTACCGGTATGAGAGGATTGACCTATCTCCATAACCTCTAAGTTTACGATAATTCGACTTGATGTACCCTAAAACCGGACAACTGGGATCTCAGTCCAGCACCAAATCGATTCTAAAATAAACATCATATATCAAAATGGACCTCAAGTCCACACCAACACATCAAAAACAATACCTAAGGGCTCCGTGCCCATATCATCTATCAACACTCAAGGTCTCAGCCCACAACATCATAAACAATTAAAACTTTAACTTATTAAATACAATTCACGTGCTCAGTACGAAAACAACAGAACATCAATCACAACTCCTGGGCCTTTAAACACTTTCCAGGAAACTTGTGAGGGTGACTGCCACTCGGGTGATCTGCGCCTCGAGCATGTCTTCCAAAGTCGAAATGGTTGACCCACCTGAAAGCTAACCTACAAAACTAGTAAACTGGTATGGTGTGAGTTCTAAAAACTCAGTAAGTAACCATGCTAACACAACAATCAAACAGAACTCACAAGTCAATATCATTTGACGTTTTTCAAATCTTATAAGTTACAACAAATTCAAAGTTATCAACTTTAACAAACGTCCAAAGCATACAAAGGAAAACTCGAATACCATAGAGTATATCGTTTAACATCAATTCCATTTTATTCACATGAAACACGAAGTCATACAACTATATTTTATCACAAATATCCGTATATGAAATATCATCAAATCAAAAAGTTAACCAAACTTTCTTTATTTTGAAATAACTTCTTTCAATTCAATACAAACTTCCTCAATGACCTAACATTCAGGATCATATGCATTTACACATATTGTGACACACCTTTCTTATATTCATGCAAACACGCTTTTAGAATTCTTACATATACATTTGTACCAATACAACTTATTAAACACACTTTAAAACATTCGATATTCGTATTAGTTTTCAATTTCATTCATTCATACATACATATCACGGCACACCAAACTCATTGCATAACTTTTCAAACATAAGCTCATCCATAACAAACACACACTCAGACATATCTACGGTCATCACGCAACCAACTAATAAGCACACACAACAATCAATAATCAAAGGTCACATCATAAAATCAAACATACAAACAGGCTCACTCACCATATAACATAAACTTATCACATGATTTCTCATAAACAAGCACATACACGACAAGCAATCCAAACATCATTCAAATACTCATATACATACATATACTTCAAAATTACGAATATACACCTTATTACGAAATCAAATCGCATATCCCACACAGTCCTCATTGGCTTCATTTAACGCTTGATCATATTCATTTTCAGAATTTCTATCTAGAAACTTTTAATACAGTATCTTTACCAAATAAATAAATTCGACGTATAAATATCTTAACATCATATGTATATACGAATACATACTCATATACTTACACATTGTCATATTCATTCACATACATAATTTCATATCGTTACACATTCGTACCTTTACGTGCATTCATACATACACATAAACATTAAGCTTATCAAACATGTCAATACATACGTACAGATATTAATATAATTAAACCTCTTACTCTTACTTCGTATCATGATAATAACAAAAGTCATACCTGCGATGGCCGTTTCACTTAACTACATATAACCTTGAACTCCTTCTTCGTAACTATCTTCTGTTTAACCTAACATATCAATCATATATATATATATATATATTCAAAACATGAAATCACCCATTAAGCTCTCATCACATTAGTTATTTACCTGGCTTCGTGAGCACTCCAGGTTCTAATCAAGTCTGCCAAAATAAATAGCGAAAAGCCGTCAGAATCATAACTTACGGAGTTTTCTACTAAACTACAATAAAATCCTGGATCTTTCAGAAATAATCGTTTCAAAATCGATTTCAATGATTTCAATTCTATCATTCTTAAAATACCATTACAAACTAATTCATGATACTAATTACCTTGAATCCTCGGTTTGCGTATTTTTAGAAAAGCTTTCGAAAAAATTTCTGCAAACGCAATGGAAGGATTTCGAACCCTCCGAACCTTCCCAGATTTATCCAATCATGTTTGTAATATCATATATAACTTATAATTATCGCTAAAATTAAAACATATCATTCTACCTGAAAACCCACTTTTACGGGAAACTTGCATATTCTATCGGATCGATCAAACTCAATCTGTTTTCACTCGAATTCTATCAAATGCTCATAATCAATATCCTAATACTCAAACAATTCAATTCATATCAATATTTTATTCTACGAATCTACTGGAAACATTCGAACATTTAACGATAACCTTGAAATTTACAGATTTTTCTCGGGAGGTCGTATCGAGATTTTGAGGGCATATACAGACTCCAAACGATCCACGAACGTGCTGGAATCTACAGAATTCCGATTAGAGTTACTGTTCATCATGGGTCACTATTTATTAGAATATTCTCCTCTTGATTCACACAAAACCAAGCGCCATTCCATAAAACCAACACTGCAGCCTTATAGTACTCTCGAAGAGCTTCGATTTGTCGAGTGGTTCGGGTCGTGAAACGAAACGAGGAGCTGGGATCGAGAGATCCATTTTCACATTTTTTTTCTCCTCTTATCGTCATTTTCTGGTGACTTGGGGGCTGCCGCCATCCACCACAAGGTGGAGAGGTGACCAGCGCACCCCCTGGCTAGTCGTGCAGCCGACGGTGGCCAGTAGGCCACCGGTGTGACCAGCAAAGGTAAGGACGAGTTTGAAGTTTAGGGGTCAATTTGGGGACTTTGAGTAGTTTTGCTATTTTTACAATTTAGAGAAACTCTTGGGTATTTATAAAGAAGTTTTTGAAATTTACATTCAGACCCCCGAAAATTACATTCAGGCCCCTATCATGGAACTGTCTAGAATTTTATATTTTTGAACCCCTTCTAATGCAAACTTCGAAAAGTGTTCAACAAAAAAGTTGTTCATCTCGGAAAAATGAGTCTGATGGTTTAAGAATCAACCCAATCTGAGTTCTTGTGAAAGTTTTATAGCCGAAACAAGAAACTTTTACGCGTATAACAAATACCATCAGAATTCACGTAATCGATTCTTAAAATCACATGTTTTCCAATGCGAAGAATCTTCACTTTAAAATATTCAAATCTATTTCCCAGCACACAAACCCTGATTTTTTATGACCATCTCGTTCCAAATCTTTAACTTTAATTCGAAAATCTTCCGGCACTGTTCCGAAAATCTCGGGATATTACAGTATTAGATTGATGTATGGATGTGCTAAGAATGACATCAACCTTGGAAAAATTTTGACACTAGGTGTAAACTATTCTTAAAGTAAATATTCCTAGTCGTTGGTTTTGAAATACGGTTGAATTCTTATAACCTAGAAGACTAGCAGATGTCGTATATTGGAATTGGAATTCTAATGGTTTAACCCGATATACCATGAGTTTTGGAAACTCGTATAGACATGTGGATATTCATTGAAGCGAATACTGAATGATTAATAGGTGATTCCTAATAGTTGGAAGTACACACCACTGTCAATATGAATCTCCTCGAGTAGAGTAGCATATGTAATCTATTGACTAGAGGATAATATTGATTTTGTGTGAGATCTTCCACACTTTGATATCATGTATGTCAGAAATCTTTCATAGTCTGGCCTCTAGATATTCGTTGGGTGTGGATCGATGCACTCAGTAATCAAGTGCGCAATAAGATAGGATCCGTCGGCCCATATGTGTACCATAAGGGGTTTAGGTATCCATGTGAGTTAAGTCATGATTCTTAAAGATTTTGGCCAAAGCCGATCATCTAGGGTGGATCGCATTAGTTGTAAAGAATCATAGACATGACGACATGAGATGTGCGCCTTGAAAACTTGGTGGTGTATTCTATATTTCCTAATCACAACTCGAATAGCATATGGCAGAGGGATTGTTAAATATATGTGATGACCTCGACTTGTATAGTTCAGAAAGGTCGTTCGTATTCGTCACGAATTCAGAGGTGGCCAAATTGCATAGGCTTATATGACGAACATATCTGAACTTAGAGAGTCTCAATATAAAGTGTACTCTCTGAGTACTTGGGTAGCCGATTATTTTTGATAAAATATAATATTCGATATTAATTATCAACTAAGATAATCAAGTATTATTAGATAATATTGATTATTTACTTTGACTTAATTAGATTAATTGGATTAATTCAATAATTACACAAAGGCTTAATTGTAACATCATAATTATCTCTACAATTTGAGATTATTATGGTAATTGTAAGTATGTAATAATAGGTGGTTTTGGCTTGATTTAATTGGATTCAATCAAGGTGGTAAACATTTAACTAATCCATTTCTTAATCATTGGCTTGATTTATTTGGATTAAATTAAAGTGGGAGACAATGGAGATTAGTCACACCTAATTATACATATTTGGACAAATTAGATTAAGCCCACTTAAAAGTTGATTGCAACTTTTATTCCTAAGTTTTTCTATAAATAGCAAGCTTTAGGAAGGTTTTAATTACAATTACAAATAAAAGAAAATTCTTAGAGAAATCAGCCTAAGTTAGAGAAGTGTTTAGAGAAGCTTGTGAGGTCTCTAAAATATTTCATCTATGAGAAATCAAGATTGGATCTTAAAGTGAAGCTTAGCTTAAAATTATTGGAAACAAGATTGGATCTTGAAGTCAGGCTTGCATACCTTGGAGGTTCTTCAACAATTTCAACAAATGAGAAATAGATTAGATCTTGCATCAAGTTACTAGGCAATGTTTGATCTTCTCTTAAGCTATGTTCCTTTGTGTATTAGATGTATGATCACATAGCTTAATGTTGAAATAAGGCTAATCAATTGTGTTAGGATACTTTAGAAGTATAAACACAACGTGCTTATGTATTAGGTCAAAGATGTTCACGTTGGACATGAAATAATTAATAAAAGTTTGGATTAAAGCTCATAGCTATGACTACCATTCTAAAATTACTTGACCACCTTTGGTGATCTAGAATTGTTCACGAGACATTTCTTATTGGGATTCTAATTTTTTTGTGTATTAGATTCAAAATTTACGCAAATGCGCATTTAGAATAAATCTATGTTTTTGTTAAAATATTTGATATTTTGAAAAACTTGATTTTTATTCAATAAAATATGTTGATGTAAGTTTTGAAATTAAAATTTAATTTTGGTTGTTTTTGAAGTGTCTAGGGAAGACTGGAAAGAATTACGATAAAAGACCTTAATTCCGCTGAAAGAAATGAAAAGGAAATAAAAAAAAATTAAAGTTTCATACATGTGTTCTATAGTGCACGTGCACACTGTAGCTCGTGATCTTCACACGCGTTAGGCCCATGACACGTGCTGAATTATTTTGCTTCGTTCTAGAGCTACCAGACTCTAATTCAGTCCTAGTTTTTTCCTATACACTCGTAATGGAATATAGTATTTCATTAAATTATTAAAATTACACTCATATTTGATATACATGGGTTAGACTCATTTCTGATGTGCGGGACACCGATCCGAACCTAGGGGTTCTACAATTGTCCAAACTGAATGGTATCAGTAGCAAAGGCTTACCCACACAACAAATATTTTGAATCTATGCCATAGTAAATTTTAATTAATTATGTATAAGACATATTGGATATGTAAATTAAAACTTTGACCTAATTAAGTTAATGACTTGATTGTCATAAATCTCCAGTGATTAGTTTATTAAGTAATGGTATTAATAATGTTGGAACATTATTGGATGATCCATTTTGTCAATAGGGAGATGAATGAGTTCTTACTACTTATATCCAATATATCAAATATCGTCATTAGTGTGAGGCTATAAGTGGTCGGAACTTAGGTCACTCCGGTAAAACATTAGATGTACCGTGATGAGTTAAGGTAGTCGCCTAATATTGTCATTAGTATGAGGGTGTACATACAAAGCTCATTAGTGCACATTGACAAGTATACACCTAGAGCAAATCTTAATCCAATATCGTCATTAGTGTGAGGATAAGAAACGGTTCAGGACCAAACTAGGAGTCACATAAATGTGATTGACCTTGGAGGTGTACTAATGAGTTTATAAAGGCCAATATCATCATTAGCAGAGGCTGGAGTAAATATCATGGGATCTACTTCTCGCCATGAAATTTTTGATAGTCAAAATTCTATTTTTTCGTTAAGGGAGATTATTACGGAATTATGTAAAGTAGTGGGAGGGCACTAATAGATTTAAAATTCCATAATCAATTAGTGTTATTATTTTAAAATGAAAATTGCACTGCTACTACAAAAAATATTGCCTTGTAGATGGTTGCCGCTAATCTATTGATGAAACTTTTGGATTCCAATAAGCTAAAAGAAGTCGAAAACTATTTCGAATGGGAAATGAACATGCGTCTTGCTTGGAGTATGAAAAGGTGACTTATGTCATGATCAATCAACTGCATGTTGATATCGATCCTGACTCCACTCCAGAAGAGCGAGAAACTTTTGATAGATGGAAGGATGATAACCTGAAGGTGAAATCCTATATCTTGGGATCGATGGTTCCAGATTTACTGAGACAGTACATTGAAATACCAGATGCTTGGAGCATCATGCGAACACTCAATGAGTTGTTCGAGGCAAATCAAGATATGAAACTTTATCGAAGGCCTAAGGGATTTTTTCTTGCTGAACTCAAATAGAGAGGAGCTGTTAGCACTCATGTTTTGAACATGATCGACCAGATTCGATATCTGGAACGACATGGCATTGTAGTGTATGAAAAGTTCGGTCGTAATTTCATTTTGTCTTCTTTTCCTGGTTCTTATGCTGGCTTTGTATTAAATTTCATATGCATTCGATGCACGCCACATACGAAGAACTTCATAACATGCTACGCACGGCGGAATAAGATTTGAAGAAAGAAAATCCCAAACTATATCTCCATGGTGGAGCTGGCTTTAAAGACTTCAATGAAGTCAAAGAAAATAAAGATGGGGAAGAAGAAGATATCGAAGAAAAACTCCAAGAAGAGCAAATGTGCAAAATCGAAAGTAGATCGTGATCAATGTCTATAATGCAAGAAGTTGGACATTGGAATAATGATTGTCTATAGCTAAAAGGAAAAGCATGACCCTCAGGTACGCTTTATATTTTTCCAATTATTGACATCTCATTAGCCTTAGATTCAAATAGTGGATGGGTGTTGACACTAGCAGTCCTACTCATATTTGCAATTCCCTGCAGGAAATGAGGGTTAGAAGAAGGCTGAATAAAGAAGAGATCCAGCTTAGAGTTGGCAATGACGAGAATTGGATGTCAAGGCCATAGGAACAATTGTTTTAGATCTCCCAAATGGATGTAAATTAGATTTGTTTGACTGTTATTATGTTCCCTCAATTATCAGACAAATAATATCACTGCCAATATTAGATAAGGATGGATATAAAATAAACATTGAGGATGAAACTTTATGTTTATATGATAAAGATAATTTATTGAAATATGAATGTTCTTTATCAAACGGTTACTATATTTTGGAAACATGTATAGATGTATTTAATATAGAGAAAAATACAATTAGGAAGTCTGAATTAAATAATACTGAATTATGGCATATGAGATTGGGCCACATAGGTGTTAGACGTCTATCAAATTGGTAAATGATGGTTTGATTGAAAATCTTACCTTAGATCCTTATCTGATTTATGAGTTATATATCTAAAGAAAGATAACAAAGGCCTCATTTCAAGGTTTAGACACCGTGCTGGAGATTTACTAGAGCTAATACACAGCGATGTGTATGGTCCATTAAATCATGTCGCTCATGATGGTTCTACATACTTTGTGACTTTCACAGATGACAAGTCTAGATATGGATATATCTATCTGATGAAACATAAGTCAGAAACATTTGACAAGTTCAAAATATTCTGAAATGAAGTAAAAAAATAAACCAGTAAATTCATCAAATGCCTTAAATCAGATCTAGGCGGTGAATACATGAGTGAAGAATTCAGAAATTATTTGAGGGAGAATGAAATTCTCGCCTAATATAGCCCACCAAGAATATCTCAAACACAAGAGTGTCTGAGCATAGAAATCACACTTTATTGGATATGGCGCGAACAATGATGAGCTATACAAATCTTCTTTATTACCTTTGGGGTTACGCTTTACTTAATGTTGCCTACATACTTAATAGGGTTCCATCGAAAGCTGTTTTTACGACCCCCTATCAAATATGATTTCGTAGAAATCCAAGTCTTAGACATTTAAAGATTTGGGGGGGTTGTCTACATACGTTAGAATGTGTGCAGCGGGATAAATAGCACCCAGTGGGTATAAATATAGATTCATTGGATATCCTGATAATTCATGGGATATCAATTCTATGATTCTGAGCACTGAAATGTATTTGTTGTTTGATTTGTAACTTTTCTTGAAAAGTAATTTTTAAGGGAAGTGTGAATTGTAGAGAGATTAAACTTGATAAATTTGATCCCAACATTAAAGAACCTGAGATAGAACCAGAGATCCAACTAAGTCAAGTATCTACAACACAAGTTCTACGTAAGTCGAATAGAATATCAAGGACTACTAAGAGACTATTTTTAACATCTGATGTGAGCCTTGATGTTTTCCTCTTGTAAGAAATAGATCCGACTACATATAAAAAAAATGATATTATATATCGATTCGAGAAAATGGAAAGAAACCATGAAATCCGAAATGGATTTAATGTATGTCAACCAGTCTAGGACTTAGTTAAACTTCGTGAAGGAGTTAAACCTATTGGTTGTAAATGGGTTTATAAAAGGAAGCGAGGGTCTGATGGTAAGGTGGAAACCTTTAAGGCCTAACTGGTAGCGAAAGGTTACACTCAACGTCCTGAGATTGACTATGAGGAAACTATTTCACCAGTAGCCATTGTAAAATCCATTAGGATTCTTTTATCCATTGCTGCATATCATGGCTATGAGATATGGCAGATGGATGTGAAAACCGCTTTCCTAAATGGATTCCTTGAAGAGGATATCTATATGGAATAAGCAAAGGGTTTCGTATCCAGTGAGATTTCAAACTTGGTTTGTAAGCTCCAAAAGTCTATTTATGGACTTAAACATACTTCCCGAAGCTGGAATCGTCGCTTTGATGAGATAATTAGATTATGTGGATTCATCAAAAACGAAGAAGAACAATGTGTTTATAAGAAAGTTAGTGGGAGCATGATAGTTTTCCTAGTCATGTATGTATATGACATCCTTATCATAGGAACTAATATAGAGATAATGCAAAGTGTGAAAGCCTACATTTGCAAGAACTTCTCCATGAAAGATATGGGTGGAGCTTCCTATATACTAGGTATAAGGCTCTACGAGATAGAGTTAGGAAGCTTATAGAGTTGTCACAATCGAGGTACATAGATAAGATGTTAGAAAGGTATGGTTTTACCAACTGCAAGACAGCAAATATACCTTTCCGATACGGTATACATCTTTTGATGAAAATACACCTCAGACTGAGAAAGAGAGAGTTAGGATGTCTAACTTGCCAATACTTCTTGCATTGGAAACATAATGTATGTTATGTTATCTACAAGACCTGACATCAGTTTCGGCGTCAGTGTGACCAGCCTATATCAATCTGATCCAGGTAATAATCATTGGATAACCGTAAAACATATCCTAAAATATCTTAAAGGAACCAAGGATAAGTTTCTGATATATAGAGAAAGTGAGCTATAAGTCAAGGGTTATACAGATTCTGACTTCCAAGGAGATCCATATGATAGAAAATCTACATCAGGATACATATTTAGCCTTAACGGTGGTGCTGTTAGTTGGCGTTATAAAGCAAGGCAAGCACAACAGTTGATTCCACCACTGGGGTGGAATTTATAGCGGCTTCAGAAGCTGCTAAAGAAGCTGTTTGGATTAGAAATTTTATCACAGAACTTACTTGTGCCTAGTATTACGGATTCGATCTCATTGTACTGTGATAATAACGGAGCCATCGCATAGGCTAAGGAGTCGAGGGCACATTCTAAGTCTAAGCACGTGGAAAGGAAATATTGCGTAATTAGAGAGATTATTGAACGAAAAGACATAATGGTCCTGAAGTTTCAAGGATAAGACAACATAGCAGACCCACTTACCAAGGCCTTACCTCCTAAGTTATTCGATAAAAATATGGAGGAGATGGGACTACGGTACCATCCAGATTGGCACTAAGCAAGTATGAGTTTGATGGAGTTATACTTGGAGTGCCAATCTGAATTGTACATTTTATTATTTATTAATAAAATAACTACATTTTTCATTTCATACCTTATTAATGGTATTGTCATTATATGTATTAGATTGATGTATGGATATGCTAAGAATGACATCGACCTTAGAATAGTTTTGACACTAGGTGTAAAATATTCTTAAAGTAAATATTCCTAGTCGTTGGTTTTGGAATACGGTCGAATTCCTATAACCTTGAAGATTAGCACATATCGTATATTGGAATTGGAATTCCAATGGTTTAACCCGATGTACCATGAGTTTTGGAAACTCGTATAGACATGTGGGTATTCGTTGAAGAGAATACTAAATGACTCACATACAATTCCTAATAGTTGGAAGTACACATCACCGTCAATAGGAATCTTCTCGAGTCGAGTAGCATATGTAATCTTTTGACTATAGGATAACATTAATTTTGTGTGAGATCCTCCACACTTTGATGCCATGTATGTCAGAAACCTTTCATGGTCTGGCCTCTAGATGTTCGTTGAGTGTGGACGGATGCACTCAATAATCAAATGTGAAGCAAGATAGGATTCATCGGTCCGTATGTGTACCATAAGGGGTTTAGGTATCCATGTGAGTTAAGTCACAATTCTTAAAGACTTTGGCCAAAACCGATCACCTAGGGTAGATCGAATCAGTTGTAAAGAATGGTGGACATGTCGACATGAGATGTGCGCATTGGAAACATGACGGTGTATTCTATATTTTCTAAGCACAACTCAGATAGCCAACGATAGAGGTATAGTTAAACATATGTGATGACCTCGACTTGTATAGTTCAGAAAGTTCGTTCATGTTCTTAGCGAATTCAGAGGTGGCCGAATTGCGTAGGCTTATATGATGAACGTGTCTAAACTTAGAGAGTCCCAATATGAAGTGTACTAGTTGAGCACTTGGGTAGCCGATTATTTTTGATAAAATATAATATTCAATATTATAATTATCAACTAAGATAATCAAGTATTGTTGGATAACACTGATTATTTACTTTAACCTAATTGGATTAATTGAATTAATTCAATAATTACACAATGGCTTAATTGTAAAATCATAATTATCTCTACCATTTGAGGATATTATGGTAAGTGTAAGTTTGTAATAATATGTGGTTTTGGCTTCATTTAATTGGATTAAATCAAGGTGGCAAATATTAACTAATCCATTTCCTAATCATTGACTTGATTTAATTGGATTAAATTAAAATGGGAGATAATGAAGATTAGTCACACATAATTATACATATTTTCATAAATTAGATTAAGCCCACTTAAAAGTTGATTACAACTTTTATTAATTAAAAAATACCTAAGTTTTGCTATAAATAGCAAGCTTTAGGAAGGTTTTAATTACAAGTACAAATACAAGCAAATTCTTAGAGAAATCAGCTTAAGTTAAACAAGTGTTTAACAAGCTTGTGAGGTCTCTAAAACATTTCATCTATGAGAAAATCAAGATTGGATTTGAAGTGAAGCTTGAAAACATTGGAAACAAGATTGGATCTTGAAGTCAAGCTTGCACATCTTGGATGTTCTCCAACAATTTCAAAAAATAAGAAGTAGATTAGATCTTACATCAAGCTTACTAGGTAATGTTTGATCTTCTCATAAGCTATGTTCCTATGTGTATTAGATGCATGATCATATAGCTTAATGTTGAAATAAGACTAATCAATTGTGTTAGGATACTTTAGAAGTATAAACACAATATGTTTATGTATTAGGTCAAAGATGTTCATATTGGACATGAAATAATTAATAAGAGTTTGGAACTCTAGATTAAAGTCTAAAGTTATGGCTACCATTCTAAAATCATCTTATCACCTTTGGGTGACCTAGAATTGTTCACGAGATATTTCTTAGTAGGATTCTAAATTGATTTGTATATTGGATTCAAAATTTACGCAAATACGTATTTAGAATAAATATATAATTTTAAAAAAAAAAGTTGATTTTTATTCTATAACATGTGTTGACGTTAGTTTTGAAATTAAAAATTAATTTTGGGTGTTTTTGAAGTATTTAGGAAAGACCGGAAAGAATTAGGGTAAAAGACCCTAATTTCTTCAGCTCATTAGAATGTGAGCTGAAGAAAATGAGAAGGAAATTAAAAAAAAAAAATAAAGTGTCAGACCTGTGCGCTACAATTCGTGCGCGCATTGTAGCCCGTGATCTTCACACGTGCTAGGCTTTTGACGCGTGCTGAATTTATTTTGCTTCGTTCTGGAGCTTTCAGACTTCGATTTAGTCCCGATTTTTCCTATATACTCATAATGGAATATAATATTTCATTCAATTATTTAATATTATAATCATACTTGATATCCATGGGTTAGACTCATTTCTGCCGCGTGAGACACTGATTCAATCCTAGGGGTTCCACAATTGTCCCAACATGAGAGATATGTATGAGGCGAAAGGATTGAATCATACGATAATCGTATACGGAATAGGTTTCACTAAAGTTAGTATTCTTTCTTAATTGGGGGTAATGATGTATTGTTAGATACCGCTCTTGATCTATGGAAATTAGTTTCTTAATTAAGAAGTTAATTGCGGATGAATTAATTAGATTAATTTATCGAGACTTGTGAAGTCTATAACTATCTCGATTGCCAACATAAGAAAAAACCTAATGGGACACACACTTTAAAGTATTGAGGAGTTAATGATAAATTACGTAGATTTAAGTTTTTGGACAAATTTTAAGTTCTTCAACTTTGAGGTAAATTCGTAATTTTAGAATTATGGATAAAAATGGAATTTTGAAAATTTTTGTGCCAAAGTGCAAATCTGAAAATTAGGGGTTGTTTCGTAATTTCCAAAAGTGTATGGGTTATTTGTAATTTCTAAAAGTATAAGGGCTTAAATATAATTAGTAAAGTGTTTGTATTAAATTATAATTTCAGATTTATAGTATCCTAATTTGATTATGATTGATAAATTTTATTTAATTAATTTAATTTAATAAAATAAGAATAATGGTTGTTTATTATGATGGATTAAATTTCTTATTTTAATAAGATTAAATCTTATCCTATTAATTCTAATTTGATTGGAATTCAAACAACTTAAAAAGCTATAATAAAGCCCTTAAGCTATTAACGAAAAAAACAAATATTTGAAACAAATTTTGGCATTTTTCGTGAGAAAGAAAAAGGGAAAAGGAAAAAGGAAAATTTTGATTTTTCTTTTATTAAGAATTTGAAAATTCTTTAAACTCCAAAATTTCATAAACCCTTAAACAAGTCTCTTTTCTTAAGTTAGCACTAAAGAAAAGACACTCACATAATCTTGGATTTCTTTGAGAAATCCAAAATCCTTAACTCTCTGCTTTGTGTGGCCACAGTTGGAGGCAAAATGTGTGGACTGCTCTGAAGAATTTACGATGAAGGTACGGGTAGAGGTGGCCATCCGGTTCCAACCGGTTCCGGTTCGATTAGGGTTCCTCCCCTAGCCAAACCGAATGGAACCATTGGAACTGTTCAGTTCCAACGGTTCCAACCGGAACCGTAAGGTTCCGGTTGGAACCGGTTTGAATTTATACAATAATATATTTTTTTAATTTTTATATAAGAATTTTATTTGTAATTTAATGTAATAATGTAATGTAAGTGTGTTATATAAATTCACATTCATAATTTTAAATTATATTGATTTATCAATCTCAATTTTTATTTTCAAAAAAGTAAAAAACAAAAAAAAAAAAAAAAACCGAATGGAACCGGAACTGAACTGTTCGGTTCGGTTCGGAACCGACCGAACCGCCGGCCCAGTCTAGGTACGGGGATTACTTAAAGGTTTAAGTTATGTTTTATTTATGTTTTAAATAAATATTATCATGAAGAATGAAAATTAATTATGTCTTGGATTGAAAATTTATATTTAAAATTGGAAATTTATATTTAAAATTGAAAATTTTTAATTTTTGCCGCAGATCGTATGCTAGATTTCAATAGGTTACAAATATGATTGTTATCAATGTGTTTGAAATTATTATCTCTTATAAATGTATGTCATTTTTTATCCATTTTTTCGTCGAAAATTTGACAATTGAGTCTTCTTTTAAAAGTTATAATGTATCTGTTGATAATATGAATTTTTTTAAAAATCATGGAACACTTTATATTTTGAGAGATATTAAGTTTTAAATAAAAAGTGGGGAAAAAAAAAGAAGAAAGAAAAATAAAATTTAAGCACACATCTCATTGCTTACTTTTTATTGTTGTTAATTTTTTTATTTTTTTTTAAACTCACACTCATATGATTAAATGTAAATTTTTAAGTTTGTTTGGATTAAATAGTAAATTTTTTTAAAAGCTTCATTTATAAATAAATTGTATTTATTACTAAAATAATTTTAAATCTGAGAACGCATCCCGTCCGCCCACCCCAAACTGGGTCGGCTTGGCCAAACTTGGCCCGGCCCATTATCAACGGAAAGAAATAGATAAGAAGGGTATAATTGTAATTTGAATATATAAGATGATTGGGCTGCCAATTTTATTTTATTTTATTAAAGAAGGAGAAAAATTAGGTCACTCGAATTTCCATTCCCATATTATTCATTAAAAATTCAAATTAGGCAAGCGAAACGACCAGATATTTTGAAATTGGTCAATAGCAGCCACCATACGAGCAGCGCCCAGCAGTCGCCGGTCACCGCCGCTGGCACCTGGTAGTTCTTGCTGACAAATTTCTAATTTGTTTATTCAGTTTTGTTTTTGTTTTTTCCCCCTTTTATTTGGAAGTTTTAATGCAGATTTATTATATCTAAATACCACAAATGAGAAGACTCTGCACGCATTTATTTGCCAGAAAAAAATTGTTATTTTCCGTTCTCAAGCTATTCAAACACAATTACATTGGCTTCTCTCATTCTCACTCACCAACCACCGCCACCATCACCGACACCGTCACCGTCACCGTCACCGTCAATCCACATCTTTTATTTTCTGTCCACGCACTTTTTCTTCAGTTTCTCACATTGGATTGCAATGTAAGTAGTAGTGATGATAGGAATCCGTGTTCTTTGACTGATGTGCTAAGTTATACAAAACTATCTTGATAATTCTAATGCATATGACAACATGGAGAAGGCACTTGACAATCTTGGTGTTTCGTTGAGTACTGATTCGTTGTTGGGGTTCTTCAAAGGCTTCAATTTGAGGAGAAAATAGCATTTAGGTTCTTTATGTGGGCTGGTCATCAGGATAATTATTATGCCACGAGCCTCAGGGTATAACCTTATGATTGATATATTGTCTAGTACTAATTATAAGGCAGGCAGTTTCGACTTGTTGTAATATGATGGATTACATGAAGAGGAATGACAAGGTTGCTGTTCCTGTTGATGTTTTGTTAACGATTTTGAGACAATACACCGAAAAGTACATGACCGTGTTCAGAAGTTTGCTAAGAAGAAGAGGATTAGAGTGAAGACGCAGCCGGAGATCAATGCCCTAAACTGCTCTTGGATGCTTTGTGTAAGTGTGGTTTGGTTGATTATGCTGAGACTGTGTGTAAGAGGGTCAAGAACAAGGTTAAACCCGATGCTAATACCTATAACATTTTGTTTTTTGGGTGGTGTAGAGTTAGAAATCCAAATAGAGGAATGCAGACACTTGAAGAAATGATCCAAATGGGTCATGCTCCTGATAATTTTACATACAACACTGCCATTGATACCTTTTGCAAAGCGGGGATGGTAACAGAAGCAGCTGAACTTTTTGAGTTCATGAGAACCAAAGGTTCAACCATCTCTTCGCCGACTGCGAAAACTTATGCAATCATGATTGTGGCCCTTGTACAGAATGATAAAATGGAGGAATGCTATAAACTTTTGGGGCATATGATAAACAGCGGTTGCCTTCCTGATGTCTCAACATACAAGGAATTAATTGAAGGGATGTTTCTGGCTGGAAAAGTTGAGGAAGCTTACAGGTTCTTGGAAGAGATGGGCAACAAAGGCTACCCTCCTGATATAGTTACTTACAACTGTTTTCTTAAGGTCCTATGTGACAACAGAAAGAGTGATGAAGCACTTAGGCTTTATGGAAGAATGATTGAAGTGGGTTGTTCGCCAAGTGTGCAGACTTATTCCATGTTGATTTCAATGTTTTTTTCTCTGGGTGAAACGGATGGGGCATTTGATACTTGGTATGAGATGGACAAAAGGGGCTGTGCTCAGGACATTGATACTTACTGCGTGATGATTGATGGACTCTTTGATTCCAGTAAAGTGGAAGAAGCTTGCTTTCTGTTGGAAGAGGTCGTAGAAAAGGGATTAAAATTGCCTTATCGGAAGTTTGACTCCTATCTGATGCAGCTTTCAGTGATTGGTGATCTTCGAGCCATCCACAAACTTTCAGAGCATATGAGGAAGTTTTATAACCCTGTTATAGCTAGACGTTTAGCAATGAATCAAAAGAGGGTTAGAATCAGCTTGAGAGAGAAGTAAGAAACACGAAACTGGAATGAGGAACATGAATGAATTAACAAGAATAAAATGCTCTATATATAGTCTGGCAGCCAGACTCTGGCTGCACGGTGGCATGGATATTGAAAAGCTTCCTCCAAAGAGGTTCTAAAGGTGGGCCTCAACATCGTGCCAAATAGTTGATTTACTGGAAGGCTCTCACGTCTAATTAAATTTAAGGTAAAATAAGTTTTCTCTATGTGGGAATTCGTTAACTCTGCCAGTTGAAAATTCATCTGATTCTGGAATGTTTAATGTTTAATTTTATTTTTTGTCTACCTTTTACCGAAAGGTTTTCATTTGCAACTCTGCTCACTTTCTGTACTCGGTCTACATGTCTTTCTTAAGACGAAACAAGTAAATTGGAATAAAAAGCTTATGAATGAGTGAACATATGGCTTAACAGACACTTTTTCGTATGGTGGAACTTGTCGAGATGCATATCGAATGAAGAGGGTTTCTACTGGCAATGCTCGTGTTGTACCGGTAAGTTTTATTTACCAAGACTATGGAGTCATCTATATAGCTTATCATTGTTAGTCATGAAGAATTTTAAATTAATAAGATGCTACTCCAAAGGCATTTTTATTCTGAGAAAAAATTGAGAACCAGAAATTAACTTTGCTCCAAACATTCTCCCCTCTATGGATGGCAGCAGAAATCCCCAAGGGGACGGGGTCCCTTGGGGTTCCTCCCCAATTGGATAGGGGATTGGGGATGAAAAATTGAAAAAATTAATATTGGGGACGGGGACGGAGAAAATTTAATACCTTTTTATTTAGGGAAGGGATGTGATCATGTAAAATCCTCTTCCCCTCCCCTTTATCTATTTATTTTTTAAAAAAAAAAATTCAATAAATATATTCAAATTTATATTTAAAATTTATATAGATGCAAATAGAAAATATCGTAATATTTATAAAAAAATATTAAATTCTCCCTTTGAGATAACTGTTCAAGATGTCCTGAGAATATTATATTTTCCTTTTGATGGTCCACTGCACACCCAAAAAACTTTTCCCCTCTTCTCCGTCTTATAGGTTCTGTTGATTTATCACTGAACCTTGGTCAATCTATCTATGGTCATGGAAAGAAAATAGATGCATGCATGTGTACCATACATTAGGATATTAGTCTTTTATCAGTAAAAGGAAAGAAAGCGAGTTTTAGTTTTATTTTTGTGTAGAAATAGGGAAGTCATGCCCTTCATCTACGTGTTTTATGGAAGACTTGATTTTGTGTATCTGACTGAGTTATGCTTAATAAAAACTGACAAAGCTAACAAACATGGCTAAATCTAGTTACAGAAAGATGCTGTCGAAGCATATTTAACTGGTTAGGAATTGTTGTATGCAGATGCTGGAGATTTGATGTACTTCGTGTGATGAGAGAGTCGAGAATGAACCAGGTGTTTAAAGTTATTTATGTATCCCAGGCAATTTCCCATTGTTTTCGGCAATAATGAGCAACTCGAGCATTTACATGAGACTTAATTTGTTTGGTTCTAACTTGTTAATTCAAGGAGCACAGTATACACAGATTTCGCTTTCGCTTTCGCTTGTCTTTTAACATATTGAAATTTGTGTTTTAGTGAGATTCTTAACTTAATAATTGATATATCTCTTATTGGAATCTCATTGTGTATATATACACACACACACGTATTGCTTGTTATCATTTGGACGTAATGTTTTGATTACATGCATACATTGATATATAAATACGCACAGCTGTATAAATTTCTTGATATTGTCGTGGTAGTTCAGTGTTGGAGAGTCTTGGGTGCTTCAGGAGCATTGTTTTTTCCCTTTATTTTTTGCTGTGTGAACTTTTTTCATGATTGATTGAAGTATATTCATGTGGCAAGGGAGTCATTGAGAACAGAGAATGCTCCTGAACCACCCAAAGTTTTTCATTAACGTTGAGGTAAACAGAGCGAGTTGATCATCATGAAAAATATGAAGAAAATGAATATTTTATAAATAATAATTCTACAATTCTCAATTTATATTCCAAGGGATTTCAAAATAAGGTGAAGGGCCATTCATTTATTTAATTATATGAAATTTCTTAACTTGTAAAATTACTCATTGAATCGTGATACGCTTAAAAAATGATTCTTTACTCTCAAGTATAAGAGTGTCGAAGTAATAAAATAACCTGATAAGTTTGGGGTCGATCCACAGGGAATAAATTTAGTAAAATAAAATAATAATTTGAGTAAAAATAAAAAGACTTGTTGTTTGAAGTGATGGAGAATTTTAAATTGGACTGTAACAAAAAAAATAAAATATTATGGTTAGTTTATCTATTTTTAATATTTCAAATTTAGGAAGTCTCACTTTTTATAATATATAAATTGTCATTATTACCCAATTAATTTATTTCAGGAATTAATTATGTCAAAACATATAAAATCAGTCATCAATGCGGTGATAACTTTTATCTATAACAAGTTCAGTTAGGTACTCAATTATGCCAAATAAATAAAATCAGTCATTTAGACGGTAACAAAGTTTGCCAATATTTAATCCAGATTTAAATTAAGTATTAATCATTAGATTACAATTTATATATTATAATATATGCGAAATTAATCTATATTTTCATATTAAATGTTCCACCATTTACCCCAGTAAAAAGAAATTAGTTACTCATATTTTGAATAAAAACACACAATTTATTACTGAAAGAAAAAAATACAAAAAAGCTTTAAAAAAATAAGACAGACAAGAGCTGAAACTCCACAAATTTTCAGAGAGAATTGTAGAAATCAGACTGAAATCCCCTCAATCCGGTATCGGAGTAAAAGTTATGGCCAAAATATGAATATTGCGCATGGTTGGAATTTTGTACACTATTAGAACGCCCTATTAAATTTTCGGCCTTCAAAATTCAAATGTCAAGTCAATTTTTCTAGATATGTATTCAAAATATTATTTCACCTATATAAAAGACAAAAATCTTAATAAACATAAATATAATTATTATTTAATAAATGTGCTAAATTTATGGGATTAATGAAACTATATGTGTGAAATGATTAATTTTTATTTTTATAAATGTGCACTTTTTAGTTCGTCAATATTAAGTTGTTGGTTAGACCGATAATGAAAGTTAATTTATATTGGCTACAAGATCAAGCAATGCATGTTCAATTTTTTAATTTCCAATAATACATGAAATAGTTGGACAACCAGAGTTTTGTATTTTAATGCATTATTGGTTGAGATAATTAAACTTACATGTTCTGCTAGATAAACTTTCTTTTTTACCTGATGTTTTCTTTTAACAGTGCACAAGTTTTTCAGAAATTTGGCATAAGATGGTATCTATTGGATGACATCTAACAAATGAATATTGACCTTCATCTGTTTGAATATTTTGTATATTTCTGGGGAATGGTTCAATTTCTTTGTTTTTAATGTTTGAGGAAATGGAGGTGTATGAGAAAATTGTTATTATCAACGATAGGTAATGGTTCATCAACCTCTTCTTTACCCTTTGAATTGATTTATTTTCCAGTTTCGCGAAGTTCAAGAATAGGTCTATGGATGACCTTACCACTGTGAAAAGTAAGGTGATAATGGGCCGGGCTCGGGCCGGGCTTATTGAATTTAGGCTCAGGCCCTAGAAAAGCCCAGCCCAGGCTATTACCGGGTCGGGCTTTACCCGGGCCCAATTTTTTTAATATAAAAAATTATATATATATTTATTTATTTATTTTAAGCCCGAGCCGGGCCAGTCCCAGGCTTTTTAGTAGAGCCCAGCTTTTTTTTTTGGGTGGCTCGGCCTTTGCCAAGCCACCCATTTTAAAGCTCGGTCCGGGTTTTTTGACTCCGGACAGGGCTAGAGCATGGCAGGGCTCGGGCTTTTTTTACCCCCCTTAGCGAAGAGTAATAACAGACTTGACTTGATTTATGTATTGAGTATCATAACTACCTTCGTGATGGTTTTGATGACTCTTGGGGTTTGGCTGTGGTTGTGTAGGAAACTTTCTTTTCTCATTAATGGTTAATGCAAGTGTTATTTGGAGAAAATATCTTTCAGATCAATCAATGTTTGCATATTTTAGTTATTGATGACTTCCTGTTTCTCAATGAATGCATGCAAGGTATCCTCAAAGTTTTTCCTAGGTGGTGGGACATATGTTGCATAATTTCAGAAATTTTTGAAATTCTGGCGTATCTGAGGAGGTTGTTGTGATGGTTGTGTTTGGTTATCATTCCTCCAATTGAAGTTTGAAGGGTTTCTCCAACCAGAATTGTAGATTTGAGAGTATAGGTTTGGTTTTGGTCTATTGAAAGTGTTTATGGAACTGATTTAGTCATGAAGACATTCTTGCAGGGCTGGCAAGGTTGGCAAACTTGTGTGACATGTTCATTTGAATTAAAATTTGACACAAACTTCTTGAACTGACTTGACATGACTACTCTTCCTCATTTCTAATGCATCCACTTTTTTTGCTAGAGATGCATACTTAGCAAAAAGGTCATGGTATTTCCTAAGGATAAACATAATTCTACCATATGGCTATGGTTTTATAGACGACTCATAAGTGCCAACTGTGTATCATTGTTGTGCATTCTCTGTTATGTCTTCTAGATAATCTAGTACATCTTTGAGATTTTTGACCCTAAACTCATTATTACACATCATTTCTACTACTTGTTTACCTTGGGGTGTTAAACTCTAGTAGAAATAGGCGATCAGCCTCCATGTTTCAAACCTGTGATGTGGACAAACATTCAACATCTATTTAAACGTATCTCAACATTGGTAAAGTGTTTCTCCCGACTCTTGTGTGAAAGTTGTGATTCTCCTCTTAAAGGAGTTTGTCTTATAAGGGGGAAAGAATTTATTTAGAAACTGCTATTCTAAATCATCACAAGTTCTAATGGATCCTAACCTAAGGTTCTGCCGCCAAATTTTAGCTTTATCCTTTTTAAAAAAAGGGAAAAAAACTTTAATCGAATTATATTCATGTTATAATTTTGGTATGTGCAAGTGTTAAATACCTTTTCAAATTCCTTTAAGTGCTAGTAAGGATTTTCTGATTCTAGACCATGGAATGTGGGTAAAAATTGGATGACAACTGGCTTGAAATTGAAACGTACTGCATCTAGGGGAAAAATAATACAAGATGATGATCATGTCCTAGTGGGATTCATGAATAGTCTGAGTGTCTTAGGATGATTAAGATCGCCATGCTGAGACACGTTTTTTTTCCTGATCCACTGGATTTTCATTTCGGGCAGGTGGGTTTTTATTTTGTTTCTCGGCCATTTTGACCGACGATGAAGGTGATAGAGGCTCTCTATTTAATCTGTTGCTAGATGATCGAGACCAATGTCTCATACAACCTAAATACATACTATATGCTAAAATTTAAATATGAAAATGAAATACTTACAAAAAAAAAGAAGAAGAAAAATAAACAAGTGAAAAAAATGACAATAGAAAAAAAATACAAATGTAGTGATAAAAAAAAAAAAAGATGCATAAAATATAACAAAAAATAAAGGAAATACTAAAAAAAATTATTATTCTATCTACTAAATTATATTCCCCGACAACGGCGCGAAAAACTTGACCATTTAAAAAGTGATTCTTTACTCTCAATTATGAGAGCGTTGAAGTAATAAAATAACCCGGTATGTCCGGGGTCGATCCACATTGAATAGATTTAGTAAAATAAAATAAAAATTTCAGTAAAATAAATAGACTGGATTTGTTTGAAGTGATTGGAGAATTTTCAATTGGATTGCAATAATAAAGTAAAATACTGGGGGTTAGGGGATCCAATTTTAAAATTTCAAATTTCAAAATATTATTTTTTATAATATATAAATTGTCATTATTATCCGATTAATTTATTCAGGAATTAATTATGCCAAAACATATAAAACCAGCCATAAAGACGGTGATAACTTTTGTCTATAACAAGTTCAGTTAGGTACTCAATTATAACAAATAAATAAAACCAGTCATATAGACGATAACAAAGTTTATCCATAATTAATCCAGATTTAAATTAAGTATTAATCATTAGATTATAATTTATATATTATAATATAAATGAGATTAATCTATATTTTCATATTAAAAGCTTCACCCTTTACCCCCAGCAAAACGAAATTAACTACTCATATTTTGAATAAAATACACATAATTTTATTATTGAAAGAAAAAAATACAAGAAAACTTTATAAAAATAAAACACATAAGAGTTGAAACTTCATAAATTTTCAGAGAGAATTGTGGAAATCATACTGAGGAAAATGAGGTGCATATCACCTCTTTACAATCAATTGAATCATACAAAGATTGCATGATTCAAAGGGAAATGACATTCCACCGAAAGGTGGGTGTCATTTCCCACCAATACACACACACACATATTATTTTTTCTTGTTTTTGTCTTCAACATATAATACACTTTGGATTTTTCATCAATTTCGACATTGAAAACTTCAGAACTAGAAAATCTTATAAACATAAAAGTTGTAGATATTTGAATCTTCTTTCATCTGGAACTAGAATCACCTCAATTCAGTATTGAAGTAAATAGTTATGGCCAAAATACGAACATTACACATGGTTGGAATTTCCGAAGTTATACACTGTTAGAACTCCATATTAAGTTTTTGGCCTCAAAAATTCAAATGTCAAGTCCATTTTTCTAGATATACATCCAAAATATTATTTCACCTATATAAAAGATAAAAATCACAATATATATATATATCAAAATATTATTTCACCTATATAAAAGATAAAAATCACAATATATATATATATAATATATATATATATATATATATATATATATATTGTGATTTTTATATATATTATTTTTTCTTGTTTTTGTCTTTAGCATATAACACACTTTGAATTTTTCATCTATTTCGGCATTGAAAATTTTAGAATTAGAAAATCTTCATCAAAGTTGTAGATATTTGAATCTTCTTTCATCAGGAACTAGAATCACCTCAATTTGGTATTGGAGTAAAAATTTATGGTCAAAATACGAACATTGCGCATGGTTGGAATTTCCGAAGTTATATACTATTAGAACTCCCTATTAAGTTTTCAGCCTCAAAATCCAAATGTCAAGTCCATTTTTTTAGATATGCATCCAAAATATTGTTTCAACTATATAAAAGATAAAAATCACAATAAACATAAATAGAATTATTATTTAACAAATGTGCTAATTTTGGGGATTAATGAAACTATAAGTGTAAATGGTTATTTTTTTTTAATAAATGTGCACTTTTTAGTGTTATCAATAACTACGGCATCACTTGAAATGAAATCTCTACGAATATTAGAGGGAAAGTGTTGCATTAGGACCTGCACAGGCGCCCTAGGCGCTAGGTACTGGGTCGCCATCGGACTAGCTCCTAGTGCGTTTTAGAACATTGATTATGCTGTGGTTAAAAAATAGTTTCAGGGAGTCAGATTTAGTCATGAGTTAATGATGCCACATAGAGTCGATCACGGTTCAGAATCGAAATCGAACTGGTTTGACCGGTTTAGTTATAGTTTACATAAATTTGGAACCGTAACTGATTAGGATTTACATTATTTTTTTTATTTTATAGAGTAAAAAAAAGTTAACCGTATGGTTATGACTCACCCCAAGGGGTGAAACATATGTTTTGGTTACGATTTCTAACCGTAACCAAACCGTGGCCATCCGTAGTCTTTCATCTGCAAATAATAAAATATCACATTTTTATTATTTGCATATGATAGCCTGATATTCTTTCGTGCTTCCATGGAAGATTGTATTGATTCAAATAATGTGTTCGATATTTATATAACAGCATCTGGTCAACTATTCAATTATGAAAAATCCAGTATTCTAGCTTAGCCACAATGTTTCTTAGCATGTGTTGGATGATATTACGTGGGTTTTTCGTTTACTAGTTATGATTTGGTGTTAAAGTCTCATGTTTTTACCGATATCTAGCAAAGAGTGATGAATCATCTTGGTAGTTGGAGGTATAAATTCATTTATGCTGGGGGTAAATAGGTTATAATTACGGCTATGGCACTTTCTTTACCTACATATATTATACGAGGGAGTTTCGGCTCCCTAGAGGATTATGTAATTACATTGAGAAGCATATTACTGCACTTTGGTAGGGGAAATATTAGTCAGAATCGTAAGATTCATTAGATGAGGCAGCATCGACTTTGTAGTTCTAAGAAAAAAAGAGGATTGGGTTTTCGAGATTTCTTTTGCTTTAATCAGACAACACTAGCGAAACAGGGATGGCACCTCATGATACATGATGACTCATTGGTGGCATCAATTTTGAAAGTTAGATATTATACGTCTAGTGACCCTTTATAAGCTCGACTTGAATGTAATCCTTCTTATATAGACATGTGTTCATTGGAAAATTGCGACATGAAAGCGGTGAGAATTTTTTCAAGCAATTGGATTCGTATGCCTACATCGTTCTGGCTGATACCGTGAAGGACCATACGTACTCTTGAATATTCCCGATCATAGGATTATCAACACAGGATATTGACATATCTAGTTTAGATCGGCATATGTTATGTCTGTTTCTTTATCGATTGAAGGTAGCTAATCTCATAAACTACTAGTGAAAATGTTCACTTAGTCTAACATATAGATGTTTGTTGGAGAACAAGTACATCAAACTGACCCACTTGAGAACACATATAGAGTGTTATCCACATGTCTATGGGATTTCTATTTGTAACGATAGTATGAATAATCCTTAGACTTGAGATCTCCATGGTATCTTGTATGTGGATCATTTATGCTTTGACATTACACCTCCGTAGTCCATAGCGAGATTGCGTATATGGTAATTATTGGGCAATATGAAAAGCGTGCGAAGATAATGAGTGATCAATTAAGGATTCTCCGCTCTGGATAACATAGAATCAATATACCAAGAGGCGCGATTTGATATAAGTGATAATATAATTCCATGGCCATGGCGAGTTCTAAAAGGAGTTTTAGAAACTCTATATATATTATCAACTTAAGTCAATGTTCTAATAGTCATGATTTAATAGAGTAGATATTTTCCATACTCTATAATCGTTGGCGGGATATATATGGGGCGAAATGATTGAATTATATGGTATCGTATGCGGATTAGGTTTCACTAAAGTTAGTATTATTTCTTAACTGGGGGTCATGACGCATTGTAGATGCCGCTCTTGATTTATGGAAAAAAGTTTCTTAATTAAGAAGTTACTTGAGGATAAATTAATTTTATTAATTTATCGAGACTTATGAAGTCTATAACTATCTACATTGCCAACATAAGAAATAACCTAATGGGTCACACACTTTAAATTATTGAGGAGTTAATGATAAATTACGTAGTTTTAAGTTTTATGACTTACATGTTAAGTTCTTAAACTTTGGGAAAAATTCGTATTTAGAAATTATGGATAAAAATGGAATTCTAGAAATTTTAGGACCTAGGTGCAAATTTAGAAATTAGGGGTTATTTCGTAATTTCCAAAAGTACAGAGGTCATTTTATAATTTCCAAAAGTATAAGTGCTGAAATATAATTTAGTTAGCAAGTGTTTGTGTTAAATTATAATTTCATATTTTTAGTATTCTAATTTGATTAGAATTGATAAATCTATTTAATTAATTTAATTAAATAAAATATGGTAATAGTTGTTTATTTAGGATGAATTAAAATTCCTATTTGATTAGGATTAAATCTTATCATATTAATTCTAATTTGATTGGAATTAAAACAACTGAAATCAAAAGCCTATAAATTAACCCTTTTGCCATTAAATTTATACACAACAAAATTGAAGCAAATTTGAAAAGCAAAATTTGCTTCTCACGTGAGAAAGAAAGAAGAGACATATAAGAAAATTTTGAATTTTCTTTAAGAAAATTTTGAATTTTCTTTAATAAAAATTCCTTTTATTCCCAATATTCCATATAAACCCTAAAACAAGTCTCTTTCTTAAGCTAGCACTAAAGAAAAGACACTTACATAATCTTGGGTTTGAGAAATCCAAAGTCCTTAACTCTCTGCTTTGTGTGGATACCATTGGAGGCCAACATGTGGGTGGCTCTAAAAGAATTTACGGGAACGGTACGATGATTACTTTAAGGTTTAAGGTACGTCTTATTTATATTTCATAAATAAATATTATCATGAAGCATGAAAATTATTAAAGATCTTGGATTAGAAATTCAAGTTTAAAATGAAGCATGAAAATTATTAACGATCTTGGATTAGAAATTCATGTTTAAAATTGAAAATTTTAATTTTCCACCGCATATTATATGCTAAATTTCCAATAGTGGTATCAGGAGCTTAAATTAATTTGCATATTTTTGATATGATTTTATGCATATTATAATGATTATGAAATTTGCATATTTTTTTATATGATTTTATGCATATTGTAATGATTATGTTTAAATTTATGGGACATAATTATGTGGAGAATAATTAGAAATTGATTTGATTAAGAATTAAATCAGAAAAATAAAAGAAAAATCAAATGAGTAAATAAATAACCACAGCACTATTCTTTTAAGAACAGCGCAGTGGTGTTTCTATAAACACCAACAACAAATGCTGGTTTTCAAAGAGGTGACGTCACTTCTTTGACCACCAGCATGATGTCATAGGACGACGTCATGCTCACATCATCCAAAACCAAGAAAACTGGTGGCTGACGTCAGCATACTGATGTCAGCACCCAATTAAAAAAACAGAATATATATTATAATTTAAATTTTAAAATAAATTTGATTTATATTAAAATTTAATTTTATTTCAATTAATGTATCCTAATACAATTAAAATTTATTAAGAAATAAAATTCTAATTGGATTATGAATTTATCTCTAAAATAAATTTAAATTAACTAACCTAATAAGATTAGGATACACATTAAATTTGAATGATTTCTAATTAGATTAAAAAATCTAGAGTTCAAATTTAAATATGATACATTTAATCTCAAATAAATGAAATTATTTCATATTATAATAATGATTCTAGTTATGGAATTTAATGAAGATAAAATTATATTATAATAAGATTAGGATAAAAATATTTAAGTCCTATAAATAATTAAGCATAATAAAAAAAAATATCATAAATTTATCCAATAAGATTGGATAATAAAATATTATGAATATTTTAAAGAAATTGTGATGAACTAAAATACATTAGATGTATAAATAAGAGACCCAATTTAAATAGACTTGCAATTTAGCTACGTGTTTGATCGATGCATGTCAAGCTGGTTTCTTGTCAAAAGGGCGATAAGAGCCTAAGAAATTTGGGTTTTAAGTGGGACCGCCGTGACTCCTCACTCTTCTGGGAACCTAACTGGTGCATTCTTTCATTTAAAATGCTTTATTCTTTAAAATAAAGTAAAACTAAAATCTCTTCGAATAATTTAAGTCTATAACATTGCCTTTCATAATTATAATCAAAACCAGAACTCTTTGTTATTCTTGATTATTTGGCCCTCGTCAAGATCAAGTTTAACATCGAATATGTTTAGGTTATAAATAATGGTTTTACTTGACCAAAATATTTGATGAGTTGACCTTCGTCATGATTATTTATTTTGGAGGCAAAGGTTAAGTTTCATACAAAATATGATGACAAACATGACATTAGTTGTCAACTTAACGATCTATGAGTTACATGAGATGTAATTGGTAACAAGTACCTACCCAATTGAACTTAAATAAAGTGATTAACTCTCATTGTCACTTTATTTTAAGTAAAATAGGATCATATCCTATGATAATTTTTTCATTAAAAGGATGACAAAATTCAAATAGAATAATGGGAGTAACCATTAGATTAAAAGTCCAAATATCTTATGGTTTATATCAATGCAATAAATGTAATCAAAATTCTATATTCTTCATATAGGTTTCCAAACAAAACATGAGTAATAATATCTCCCTCCGAAGCATACTTGATGCAAATAAGTTGATTGGACCTAACTTCGCGGATTGGTACCACAACCTAAGAATTGTTCTTAGGCAAGAAAAGAAGGTTTATGTCCTGGAACATAGTGTTCCACCAGAACTTGCCGAAGATGCAACATAAGAGGGATATAATGCTTGGTTGAAGCATTATGATGATAATGAGCATGCAGTTTGTGTGATGCTAGGCTCAATGTCATCAGAATTACAAAAGCAACATGATTCTATGGACGCGAGCACAATTATAACACATATCAAGGAGTTATTTGATATATCCGCTCACACTGAAAGATATGAGATATCTAAGACTCTATTTCGATCCATGATGAAAGATGGTTCTTCAGTTAATGACCATATGCTGAAGATGATTAGCTACATTGAAAAAGTAACTGATCTTGGTTTTATCATGGACCATGGCTTTGTTGGATAATATGACCCATAGCGTCACTATTTGCACAGAACATTGTGTTGTTGTAGCAAATTAACTATGTAATAAGGAAATTGCACTCTCATCATTTGTGATTAGATCACCATAGATATATAAATGAAGAGAGGTCCCTATGATTAGTTCCTGGATTGAGATGATATGAGACAGTATCAGTCCACGAAGGATTAATCATTAAATATCCTAGCCGTAGTATTATCGAGACTGGACATCGATAATGCGGAATAGGCTAGTATTGCACTTGTGCGCGTTGTGAGGGCACAACGGCATAGTTCTCATATATATAAGTGTTGGAGACTTATGCAAGTGCGATAGGAGGTCGTGTTTCACCGATGGTACGGGAAACAGCTTCGCTCTGGATAGACCCCTCGGAATCCCATTGGTATTATGAATATGTGTCTATGGGAGGCCGAAGTCAAGGTAGGTGTGTATAGTCTTAACCTGAGACTTGCATCGCTAATACTTACGACAATCGATAAACTTTGGTTTTGGTGGTTGGGGACCCTGACCAGGTTCTGGTTCTGTGTCTACCACTTCTGGGTTTATCAGAGAGTCGTAGAGTATTGGGTGTGATGTCGAGATGGAAGTATCACTCCAGTCATATTGGAGATGATGTCACGCAGGATACGGTATTAGTGCTCTTAAGTGATGCGCATCCAATCGTGATATTATGACCAGGTCATGAATATCTGATTATAGAGACTATGTTACCAGACATCCGATATGTGTTTCGGACGGGGCAGACACTTATCCAGCCCCAGCCCTAACACGTGACTATCCGATACTGGGGCGATATGCACAATACGATTGTATACTACGCTTGATATAGATCTAAATATTCTTAAAAGGATATGTCCGGAGAATTGGGTAGACTTGGTACTTTGCTAGGAGTCGACCTTGTCTCGTAAATCGGTAGAACGTAGTACTTGGTACGTACGTGATTCGGTTACACCGACGACCGTATTTACTGCCAAATTATCCGGAGATCTCGTGGGTCGCTTCCGATAATGCACCGATGACGCATAACTCGCACTCATTAATAATCTGGGATTATATAGAAGAAAGAGAAAATTAATCTGGGATTAATTACGGAGATATTTTATCCGGGATAAAATATCGTCTAAAGAGAGAGAACGATTAATTCGGAATTAATCGATTAAATTAATATATTCGATATATTAAATGAAATTAGATTTCGACGCAAAATTAAAATTAGATTTTAATTCGGGCGAACGAATTAATTGGAATTAATTCGTTAGCGACGTGAATAGTGAATTCGCTAGGCGTAATCACTTAATTGCGACGCAACGGAAAAATCGTTAATTTAGAATTAGCGAACCCGAGCCCGAGTGTGATTGCGAGCGCATTCGTATTTCGAATTCGAGTGCGGCGACGCAAGTCACATCAAGCGTCAAATCAATCGTCACATCAAGCGTCAAATCAACAGTCACTTTGAGTGATTGATTGATTGATTGACTTGATTGATTGATTGATGAAAGACACACATCACATCACCTTTTATTGTGACATGTGAATAGTGATGGAAGTGGGTGGAATAGTGACTTGTGAAAGACATTTACCATTTACTTTATTTTATTAAATGATTTGGTAATTGGTTTTAATATATTTTCTAGGAAAATATATAAACTTTTTTATGTAAATGTTTACAAGTCTTGACTTTTTTTCCACCTCTCTCTCTCTCATTTCTCTTCTTCTCCTCACGCCATTTTGAAGCTTTTTTTCACTTGGTTTCATACCAGTTTTGGCGTGGACATTAGAGAGGCAATGAGTGATTTTCATTTGATGAAATCAAGTGCTAGCACACTTGTGAACATTGCGAAGGTGTTAGGGAGGTTCACCCATGAGGCGGGACTCATCCGACGAAGTTTGGAGCTCCATTTTGAGACCCGAAATTGCCAAGACAGTGAGTGGCATGGACTGCAGTGAATGGCGCCTCTTGACAGTGAGTTTTTGGGCTTGATTCATCTTCAAATCGACTCAACCGATCGATGTGAGTATTCCGCTACCTCCGTTGGTGTATTCACTCATGTTTTCATGCTTTGATTTGATCTTGGGACCTTAGAAAAACTCATCAATGGTATCAGAGCTATAGTTGCAAGCATGAAATTTTAGGGATTTAAAATTTGGGTAAATGTTTGTTGAGCATGATTTGAATAAATTGATTGTTTAAGTATGCTTATAACATGTTTAATTGCATATTGGTTGGATCAATTTGTTGAAAATTCATTTGGAATAATTTTCCCCAAATATTATGCCATGGCCGAATGTATGGATGAATTTTGGGATCTTGGATTTTTTGATTTTTGATTCATTTGATGAGTTAGAATCGATTAGGTTGATGTTAATTTGAATCGAATTGGATTGGATTTCGAATTGGACAAAAATCCCCAAATCTTTATGTTGGCCGAATGCATGTAATGCCCTAATGTCTTGGTGTTTTTGATTTTGTGACATTGGATGTGTGTGAAATCATTTAGGATGGTGATTTGATGTCGATTGTGGGTTCGATTGGATCGAAACCGAATCGGACACAAAATCCCTCTTTTGGCCGAGACTTAAAAGCATGTAAATGGGTTTGATTTTTCATATTGTGTGTTTGACATGTGATAATGAATTTAGCATGATTAATTGGAGTAATATTGTGTTTTAGAAATATTGTTTTAGTCGATTAATCATGTAATGCACTTAAGGTAATTAAATTGCGTAATTGGATTAGTGTAATTTAATTATTTAGGCTTTAAATTGGATTTGGGCTTCTAATGTTGTAATTGGGCCTATTGGGCTTGATTTATCAAGTTTGGTTTAGGCCAAGTGGATTGGATCCAATTGGGCCCAAAACCTTAACCATAAAGCCCAAATGCGACTTAATGAACCTTTAAAGTTCATTGGGCCTAATGGGCCAAGATTGATTTATGGGCTTATGGGGTAAATCCCGGATTGGACTTTGGTTATCGGTTTGACCCGAGTTGACCAAAATTCCACGCCTTAAGAAATCAATCAAAAGCCCATTGGACTTTAATTGAATTGACGTTGGACGTTAATCGGTCTTTGAGACGCGTTGCGATTAGATTTGGAATTTAAATCGTAAAAGGTTTATTAAATAAAAGTGTAATATTTAATTTGGAATTGAATAGTGAATTAGTATTAAGTACATGTTAAATTAGATTTAATAATGTAGTTTAATTTAATTCATGAATTCTTACTTTAAGTACTTATTCGCAAAAACGAGTTTGACTCGATCAAAATCAAATCGTTGTTTGAACATTGGATGATCACCTAATTATCAGATTAATTAATTTGATTAGATTGATTGATAACATGCTTATATGTGTGAATACTTGGTTGTGTTGAATGAATAATGTATATCGGATGGATATTAGATGGGTGGGCAATTTTAGAAATTGTTGTAATAAATTTGATTTATTAAATTGGACCTGCGTGTCCAGCCTTATCACCTTCTTTCTCTTGTATTCTCTTCTCACCTATTCCCCTCTATGTATATGAGGTTTCTTTAGAAGTGTAGTGTAACGGGTAGAAGCAATACTAGTGCTAGCTTGAGTGAGAAAGGGAGAGATTTGATCTAGGATCAATGTGTAAAGTGTCCATCCGCATATCATTATTATTTTATTTCATACTCGCTTTATTATGTGTTTAGAATGCATGTTTAAGGGTGTATGATGATGAGACCTAACAAAGATAATTAAATTGGTAGCCAATTTGCAAGCGAAAAACCCTCGTTTTATATTAAGCGATTATCCTTCCAAATGATTCTTGTTCAAGATCCGATTGGCATTGGTTTGTGGCCAAAGTCAAGACCTTGTCAATTGGATGTATTTGAATCATGAGAGTTTTTATTCCACATCGGTGTCTAGTCCAAGTTGTGATTTGTTGGCCAAAGTCAAGATCACTTCTTGTCCAAAGACATTGATTACGAAACTTTCCTTGTCAATGGGTCCCGCTTAACTGGAGTCATTAGGTTTGTTGTGCCAAAGCCAAGGCCTAGATGATTATTCGGAGGATAAGGTTAGAAAATGTATTAGATACATTGGCATAAGTAATATGTTTAGGACTTGGATGTCCACCTAACCGGATCTGGGAATTGGATTGGATCCAATTGATCTGTGAGATCTACCTGGTTAAGTAGCATACAGCTTGTTGGCCAAAGTCAAGGTTGTATGTTATTTGACAGGATCCCAGCCCACTAGGAAACGCGGTTTCCCGAGTACTCCACAGAGGGTTAGAGGCTCGACGAAAAATAGTGGGAGGCAAGTATTGAATTTGCAACATTCGTTCAATTACTCGCCATACGCGCTCAAACAAATATCATTCGTCAATATTTTACGTTGTTTTAAAAAATTTATATAGTTGGACTATATACAAACTCATTCAATATATAGTTGATTTTATAATTGGATTATAGTAATCAATATAATTGAATTAAAATGATAGTTGATTTTATAATTGGATTATAGTAATCAATATTAAAATTATAGTTGATTAAATAATTGGATTATTGTAATCATTATAATAAATAGTACCTTATTAAATTGATTAAATAGTTGGACTATTAAAATCAAGAAAGAATTGAAAAGGTTGAATATTTAAAATATATAATCCTTGGATTAAATGTTTTAAATGATTTAATTTTCAATTGGGAATTAATAATAGGTTAATTTATTTGATAAAATAACTCATTATGACTAAGCCCATAATTAAGCAAATAGTAGAGCATAAAATCTTTGGAAGATTTATGTAATGATGACTTTAGTGCTTAATTAATATACTTATAATAAATCTATCTTTAGATTTAAAAGTATTAAAATTGCAATTAATAATTCTTGGAGAATTAATTGACTGTTCTAGTGGAGAAAAGTCAAAGTTTGCAATTGGGCATGTAGCACAAGGTGCACATCGTTTCGATATTCCGAAACCCAAGGCTTGGCCAAAGGTTTGTGAAATATTGAAAAGATAATTGACATATCCCAAAGTGACTACCATTTGGATATGGAAGACACGAAGGAATTAAAGAAAGGGCGAGGCTCTAACTTTAAAAATATTTGTCAAAGTTATGTTCGCTACTAGTATTGAAATTGGATTTTAAATACTAGTGTGATACATAATATATGTATTGATGTTCGGAATCCGCTTTGAGCTGGATACTGACTTCAAACTGAGATTTCTCTGCGAATTGGAAACGGGACGAAAGTCGCTGTTTCGACCGTAGATACCTAAGTTTAGGAACTACCCTTAGGGTATGTACTTAAATTAGGAAATGTTATAATGTAACTAGTTTGACTAGAGACATTATCTCTATATCAGTGTTTAATCCGTTGCGGATAAAACCTTTATATTCTAGAACACTAAAGTGTTTTATTATATAAAGATGATACTGAGATAAATACATTAGATGTAAATAACATAATTTATATTTTGAATATAAATAAAATCTCAAACATATAAAGATAACAATAAATAGCTCAAATTGATTTGATCAATAGAGACTTATTTATGGCATTGTTGTCTGGGACACAATTAAACCAGACTCGTATATCCACACTTTTGAAGAGTGGGTACTAGGACTGATTTGACTATTCAAATAAGGTCTACGAATCTAGTTTATTAGGTTAAATACCTAAAATACTATTTACTTGGTAATAGTAAATGGGCCACCGATCTGTTAGCCCTATTCATGGTGAAGTTAGTGGGCCCATATCTAGCTAGGCTAGATGTGAACATGAATATTTTGTGACCATAACGGATGTGGCATTACGTTATGGTTATGTGTTTCTTTTGAAGAACACAGATCGGAAACTTTTGAAGTTTCGACACGAAGTAAATAAACAGATCGGCTATAGTATTATTCCGCTACGGTTAGACCGTAATGGAAATTACTTAAGCAGTAAGTTTCATACGTACATGAAAGAGTACGCCATTCTTTCATATGAGGACTCCTCCCGTGACACGTCAGTTAGACGGTGTGTTCGAACCAAAAACGAATTTTGTTGGACATGATAAGGTTTATCACGAGTCGCTCTGAGCTACTATTTCCTTCAATAGGACATGTATTAACAGTGCAAAACTTATTTAGAATAAGGTTCCATGTAAATCTGTTTGACAGATATCATATAGGATATGAACAGGAAAGAAACGGGGTTTCTCATTCCTGATAATTTGGGTATGCCAGGCATAACGTTTGGTTTATACCAAACTAAGGACCCAAATTGGAAAAGTGCCTATATAGGTTATCCTAAGGGAAACCTTAAGTATAGTACTTATAAATCCCACATGAGAACAATGTAATTGTTGCTCACCATGCGGTTTTCCTGAGAGGAATACCAATATGCAGTGGTCAGTGGGAGGATAGTGATACTCGATGAAAATCGGAGTAACACTGTTCAAGGCACGAAGTCCTTAATGGAACACAAATAGTTCATCTGTGATGAATCTATACCATTAATCTTCAAATACACAAGAAACTAGTAGATCGGATAGAGTCAGAAAACAACCTAGGGTATGGGTTTCTTATCTCGCCCCATGAAGATGTCAATCTTATGGAGGTGTACCATCCGACTACGTTTAGAGGAAGTGATACGAGGTATCGACTCCCTGTTATGGCAAAGTGCCATGAATCCGAAATGGATTTCATGTATAACAACTATTTTGGATACTGGTTGTTGTACCACAAGGCATTGTGCCAATTGGTACATTAAACGTCTTCAAGGAAGACATACATGGAAGGCAACATACCAACGTACAAAGCTGGGCTTTTGACGGAAAGGTGTCGTTATCAACATTGTGTTAATAACGGTTCGACCTTTTACCTGTTGCCATGGTAAATCCATTTTGAAAATGCTTGAAAATAACTGTATATTTCATTTATGAAATGTGTCAGTTATAAATCAAAATCGCTTTCCTGAAAAGGGAACCTTTTGGAGAATGTTTATAACATTCTGACGATTTTGTATAACCGACAAACAAGGTTTGCGGGTTATTCGATCCATGTTTGGATCAGTGCAAGCATAAGATTCTTGGAACTGTCGTTTTGAAATAATCATAATGGTTTATGATTTGACTCAAAACGAAATAATTCTTGTGTATATAAGGAGGTTAGTGGGAGAACGCACTGACAGTGAAATTCCCATAATGCAATGGTGAAAGCTTGGCTTTCATAGATATTCTTTCAATAGAAAATTCTCCGTGGAATTCTGGGGAGTAACAACCTTTATTCAAGGAATAAAGATCTACTGGGATAGATTTGGAGTTTGTTAACACTCTCTGGGAAATCGTACATTTAAAATGTACTTGTATTGGTGTCTCATACGCTTCGAGCATATGGAGTCACAATCGGGTCAATCCTAGTGATAGTCACTAGATTAAAGATTAAGAACATCTGTTAGTATCTTAGAGAACTAAAGATGCTGTGTTATACTATGGAGAATGAGAACTTGAAGTGACTGGGATCACCGCTGCAAGTTTCCAAACTATTAAATACTACGGTACTATAAAGTTTGAATTACGGGACAGTGAGCTGGAAATATTCCGAGCAAGATAACTGTTGCCGAATAAACAACAAATGCGGATTATTGCTGCAGCTGAGGCAGCAAAAGAAGCCATTTGGATCGAACATAAATCTAATTAGATTAGATATAGTTCTGTTAGCAGCTGAACTAGGCGTCAGCATAGGCTAAGGAATTAAAGGTCTCATCGACGATCCAGATATATACTTCTATATCATCTGATTCGTTCGGATCATACATCGTGGCGATGTGATGATCGTGTTAAATCGTGTCAGACGATAATCAAACAAATCCGCTGACGAAAATCTTTCCTCAGCAATTTGAGCGAACCTTACATAGTTCAAGTGTTGGAACACTTGAGTGACTCGCTACGTGCCAAGTGGGAGATTGTTGGATAATATGACCCATAGCGTCACTATTTGCACAGAACACTGTGTTGTTGTAGCAAATTAACTATGTAATAAGGAAATTGCACTCTCATCATTTGTGATTAGATCACCATAGATACATAAATGAAGAGAGGTCCCTATGATTAGTTCCTGGATTGAGATGATATGAGACAGTATCAGTCCACGAAGGATTAATCATTAAATATCCCTAGCCGTAGTATTATCGAGACTGGACATCGATAATGCGGAATAGGCTAGTATTGCACTTGTGCGCGTTGTGAGGGCACAACGGCATAGTTCTCATATATATAAGTGTTGGAGACTTATGCAAGTGCGATAGGAGGTCGTGTTTCACCGATGGTACGGGAAACAGCTTCGCTCTGGATAGACCCCTCGGAATCCCATTGGTATTATGAATATGTGTCTATGGGAGGCCGAAGTCAAGGTAGGTGTGTATAGTCTTAACCTGAGACTTGCATCGCTAATACTTACGACAATCGATAAACTTTGGTTTTGGTGGTTGGGGACCCTGACCAGGTTCTGTGTCTACCACTTCTGGGTTTATCAGAGAGTCGTAGAGTATTGGGTGTGATGTCGAGATGGAAGTATCACTCCAGTCATATTGGAGATGATGTCACGCAGGATACGGTATTAGTGCTCTTAAGTGATGCGCATCCAATCGTGATATTATGACCAGGTCATGAATATCTGATTATAGAGACTATGTTACCAGACATCCGATATGTGTTTCGGACGGGGCAGACACTTATCCAGCCCCAGCCCTAACACGTGACTATCCGATACTGGGCCGATATGCACAATACGATTGTATACTACGCTTGATATAGATCTAAATATTCTTAAAAGGATATGTCCGGAGAATTGGGTAGACTTGGTACTTTGCTAGGAGTCGACCTTGTCTCGTAAATCGGTAGAACGTAGTACTTGGTACGTACGTGATTCGGTTACACCGACGACCGTATTTACTGCCAAATTATCCGGAGATCTCATGGGTCGCTTCCCGATAATGCACCGATGACGCATAACTCGCACTCATTAATAATCTGGGATTATATAGAAGAAAGAGAAAATTAATCTGGGATTAATTACGGAGATATTTTATCCGGGATAAAATATCGTCTAAAGAGAGAGAACGATTAATTCGGAATTAATCGATTAAATTAATATATTCGATATATTAAATGAAATTAGATTTCGACGCAAAATTAAAATTAGATTTTAATTCGGGCGAACGAATTAATTTGGAATTAATTCGTTAGCGACGTGAATAGTGAATTCGCTAGGCGTAATCACTTAATTGCGACGCAACGGAAAAATCGTTAATTTAGAATTAGCGAACCCGAGCCCGAGTGTGATTGCGAGCGCATTCGTATTTCGAATTCGAGTGCGGCGACGCAAGTCACATCAAGCGTCAAATCAATCGTCACATCAAGCGTCAAATCAACAGTCACTTTGAGTGATTGATTGATTGATTGACTTGATTGATTGATTGATGAAAGACACATCACATCACCTTTTATTGTGACATGTGAATAGTGATGGAAGTGGGTGGAATAGTGACTTGTGAAAGACATTTACCATTTACTTTTTATTTTATTAATGATTTGGTAATTGGTTTTAATATATTTTCTAGGAAAATATATAAGACATTTTTTATGTAAATGTTTACAAGTCTTGACATTTTTTCCACCTCTCTCTCTCTCCATTTCTCTTCTTCTCCTCACGCCATTTTGAAGCTTTTCTTCACTGGTTTCATACCAGTTTTGGCGTGGACATTAGAGAGGCAATGAGTGATTTTCATTTGATGAAATCAAGTGCTAGCACACTTGTGAACATTGCGAAGGTGTTAGGGAGGTTCACCCATGAGGCGGGACTCATCCGACGAAGTTTGGAGCTCCATTTTGAGACCCGAAATTGCCAAGACAGTGAGCATGGACTGCAGTGAATGGCGCCTCTTGACAGTGAGTTTTTGGGCTTGATTCATCTTCAAATCGACTCAACCGATCGATGTGAGTATTCCGCTACCTCCGTTGGTGTATTCACTCATGTTTTCATGCTTTGATTTGATCTTGGGACCTTAGAAAAACTCATCAGGCTTATATGTTGATCTTGTATTGCAATCACTACCACAATCTTTTTCTCAATTCATTTTGAATTTTCATATGAACAAGTTAGATGCGACTCTTCCTGAATTGCTTAATATGTTAAGACTAGCTGAGAAAGATATAAAATCGTAGAAAGGTTCTATGATGCTAATGAGTGGTTCCAAAACGTTTATGAAACGCCCTAAGAGAGGTTCAAAGGGTAAGGCCCAAAAGGCCAACACTCACAAGCCCACTAGTGGTGTGAATAAGAAGAAAGACAAGGGCAAGTATTTCTACTGTGAAAAAGGTGGACATTGGAAAAGAAACTGTGCAAAATACCTCGAGGAAAATTAAAAACAAGCAGTTGCTTCTACTTCAGGTATATTTATGATTGAGGTTAATCTTAATGATAGTAAATCTTCTACATGGGTGTTGGATACTTTTTGTGGTTCTCACATATGTAACAATATTCAGGGCCTCAAGAAGAGTAGAAGACTTCAAAGAGATGAAGTGGACCTACGAGTGGGAAATGGAGCAAGAGTTGCTGCTTTAGCCGTAAGAACTTATTTTCTATCATTACTAAGTGGATTAGTTATAGAATTAGAAAATTATTTTTATGTTCCAATACTTAGTAGAAATATTATTTTTGTATCTTGTTTGGACAATGAAGGTTTTAATTTACTAATAAAGAACAATTGTTGTTCATTTTCATATGATGATATTTCGTATGGTATTGGATATTTAAGCAATGGAATGTATGTTCTGAAACTAAATAACATTTTCCTCAATATAAATAAACAAGATAGTTTAAAATAATCATACATTTGGCATTGTAGACTTGTTCATATCAATGAAACACGACTTACAAAAATACATAAAGAGGATTATTTGAACCCCTTTGACTATGAATCATATGCAACTTGTGAATTTGTTTAATTGGTAAAATGACCAAATTTCCTTTTACTGGAAAATGACTACGTGCAACCGAATTACTAGAGCTAGTACATACCGATGAATGTGGCCCTATGTCGATTCAAGTAAAGGGTGGTTACTCATACTTCATAACATTTACTGATGATTATTCACGTTTTGGTTACGTATACTTAATGAAGTATAAGTCTGAATCATTTGAAAAGTTCAAAGAATTCAGAAACCAAGTAGAGAAACAAACTAGAAAAAGCATTAAGACACTCTGATCTGATCGAGGTGGAGAATACTTGAGCTACGAGTTTCAAGACTATCTTAAGGAACATGGCATCATTTCATAATGGACTCATCCAGGGACAACTCAACATAATGGTGTTTCCGAAAGAAGAAATTGAACCTTGTTAGACATGGTACGATCAATGATGTCTAGCACAAATCTTCCAGCATCGTTCTGGGGTCTAGCATTAGAAACCGATGCTTACCTTATAAATAATGTTACATCTAAATCTGTTAACAAAACACCATATGAGATATGTCATGACAAACGACCCAATCTCAACTTTGTAAAAGTTTGGGGTTTTGAAACAGTCGTCTGCTGACAAGCTGGAAGAAAGGTCAATTAAATATAAATTTATGGGGTATCCAAAAGAAACAAGGGGATACTACTTCTACGATCCAAGTGAACAAAATGTGTTTGTTTCATGGAATGTTATTTTTCTAGAGAAAGTGTTTCTTTTAAGAAAAGATAATGGGAGTAGACTGGAACTTGATGAAGTCCTAGAACCATCAAATGATATTGAATTACCTTCAACTCGTAAAATATTGGCGGTGGAACAACCACAAGTTCAAGAACTTCGAAAGTCTAGTAGAATACAACATAAGCTAGGAAGATATAGATCTCTCATAGAAGGAATATATGATGTATTTATCATTAAGAATGATAATCCTAATAGTTATACAGAGGCAATATCTGACATTGACTCTTCTAAATGGCTTGAAGCTATGAAGTCTGAAATGGATTCGATGCATACCAATGTGATAAGTGCATGAAAATGTACTTTGAAATATCACTTATTCGGGTTTATTGTTCAGTATTTAATTATATATTTTTTATTTTTATTAAATTAGAAACTATTTATTATTTAAGTTAATTTAGTAATTTTTCTATTTATTATTGTAGGAATTAAAAAGAGAAGTCCATGCATAGCAAAGAAAAAGAGGAAATAAAGTGGGCCCAATGCGTTAGGGTTTCACTATATTTGTTCTAAAAAGAGAAGTCCATGCACGTGAAAAAAGAGAGGCCAACTGCTGTGAGAATCAAAATAAGGTTGATGTGTGTTTAATTTTTTTTTAAAAAAAAAGAGAAATGAAATAGAATAAATAAAAGCTTTAAAGCATTAAAAATGGAAAGCTTTAATGTGTATTAAAAAAAAGAATGACTGCGTGTATAATAAGGAGGCAGCATGAGGATGCATAAAGATTATTCACGTGAAAGGCAGAAAGCGGCGCAGACAACAAAAATTAAAAGAAACCCTAAACGTGAGAGAGAAGTCGTGCATGCATGCATAAATATTATTTAAAGAATAAACAGGGAGAGCAGCCAAGAGAGTAAGCAGACAGCGCATGAATAGAAAAAAGAGAATCAGAGAGAGAGAGTGCGCACTAATAGAAAAAGAAAACTGCCGAGAGTTTTGAAAGGGGGCCGAATAATTAAAGAGAAGCAACAACTTACGTATGAACAACAAGGAGACAGAGATGTCAAGAGCAATCTAGGAAGCCGAGAGCAATCCGAGTAGCAGTGATAATAAACTACATGATGTTTTTCCAACCCATCATTGTGATTTCTTCGTTCAGCATACATAACTAATCTCCTAAAGCAAAGCTATGGGCGAACTATTTTACCCGATTCTTTTTTTTTATTTGATTCTTGGATGATTTTATTTGTTTAATATAATTTTTATCTTATTCTTCTCTTTATTATTTTGATTATTTTAATCCGGGAACTATATTTTATTAAGTTACATATAGATTCAATCACGCTTTTTCTATGTGTGGTTGGTGAAAATAATTATGACTGGTTAAGGTTGTTTTACGAGTTAATCTTCTGCTGTAATATTGTCCGAGGGTATATTGTCGTCGTTAGATAGGTTGTAACGATAACCTTATGAGTTGTGAACGTAGTGAAGATAAAATAACAATTACCTTGGAACTTTAATTTTTGTAGAATTGAATATCCTCCAATTGTGGGTTTGGGACGTGAAACCTTACATTGCGTAATAAAAAGAATCAATAACGGAATATAAGTAATTGGTACAATAGAGGATCCTGATGCTTTGCTATTTCACTCAATTGATAAAATCTTTTAAGTTTTCGTAATCTTTAGTTTACATTGCAGTTTAATCTTTTCTTTAATTTAGTTATTGTTAAACGTTTTTTGTTTAAGTGAATTAGTTCTGTTGTAACCATCTCTCTGAGGAATCGACACCCCAGCTATATTGCGGTAACCACAAGTTATTTTTGGGCGTGATCAAAATTTGCGCTCGTGTTGTCGGGTAGACGGTTTACAAGCAAAAGGACTAGGTTTTCTTAGTCAACAACGAAGCGGTAACTTCGTTACTTTTATTTTATTTTATTTTATCTTATTTGCTTATTCAGTTTTTTAAATTTTCTTAGTTTTTTTTCTTTTCCTTGAATTTATTTTCTACTTATTTTATTTCAATTCTAATTTTAGTAAATTTTAATTGTTCATTATTCTTTTATTTCTGTTTCTAGTATCACTTGTGTTTAATTGCATGCCTAAACGTAGGGATAGATTTGATAGTCTTTTTGCTACATCTGCGTATCTAGTACACACATCATGAGTGAATACGAGAGACTACCTAGGAGTACTCTTGAAGAGTACTTCCACACAACTCGCACAGCTACACCTTCGTGCATCATGTTTCCTCCAAATGCATCACCCGTAGATTTTAAACCTGGGATGATACAGTATCTCTCAACCATCCATGGTTTGGAGAACGAGAATCCCTATGTACACATTAGAGAATTTGAAGAGGTAGTAGCGACTTTCCATGACCGGTTTGGAACCACTAACACAATCAGACTTAAGTTTTTTTTCCTTTGCCCCTTAAGGATAAACCTAAGAGTTGGTTGTACTCTTTAAGACCTAGGTCAATATGATTGTAGGGCGAGATGATCCAGGCATTCTTCGATAAATACTTCCCACGCCATAAGACGGATGCCCTGAAAAAATAAATCTCCACCTTTTCCCAGAGAGACAATGCGACCCTTTATCAAACATGGGAGAGGTATAATGAGTTGTTAGTTAGTTGCCCTCACCATGGATTTTAGAGTTGTCGTTTAGTCAGTTATTTCTATGATGGATTGACACCTAGGGAGCGCCAATTCGTTGAGACAGTGTGCAATGGTGAGTTTATCCAAAAGGACCCTGATGAGGTGCTTGAGTATTTAGATGACCTAGCTAAGAAGTCTCATACCTAGACTGGACCTAATTTCATGGATAGCACTGCTAGGACACACCTCACTCCTCCTATTAGAAGCGTACACCAATTAAGAGAAGAGGATAGCCTTAAGGTAAAAGTTGAACTATTAACTAGACAGATGAGAGCCTTAATAGCCAAAGATAGCAAGTCTATGCATACAGTAGCCCATCTAAAACCTCAAGTGATATGTGTTGTGTGTAACAGGACTGACCATTTGACACAAGAGTGCCCCACAAATGGAGAGATGAGAGAAACATATGAGGACCAACGCAATGTATTAGGGATATATAGGAAACCTTACACACCTTACTCAGACACTAATAACCCTGGTTGGAGGAACTATCCCAACTTTAGTTGGAAATAAGAGTCTCATCAACCGAGTCAGACATCACAACCTAGAGGTTATAGTACTCCCCAATATCCCACACATGTCATCTCTAGAAACTTCTTAGAAGACACTATGCAAGCATTTTTTGAAGCTCAGAAAATGACCATGGAGGCCCAGAAAGTATTTACGGAGACCCAAAGTAAACCAGTCAGAGGTTTGAGGCATTGATAGCTCAGGTAGCGGAAGACAATAAAGAGATAAAAATTCAAATCTCTAAGTTGACTAATGTCCTGAGTGTGAACGAACAAGGAAAATTCCCTTCTCAAGCTCAACCTAACCCTCAAGGGCAACACATGGCCCAAGTTAATCACGGAGGAGCAAATATAAAGGGTGTGAATGCCATAACTACTAGGAGTGGTAAAGAGGTAGGAACACATGACACCTCTAACACCATAGGTGAAACTAAGGATAATAGTGTAGATACCCCTCAGGCAGACCCAGAGCCACATTTCCTAGTTAGAGTATCATTTCCTCAAGCCCTTAGGCCCACCACCAGAGCTGTAGACCCAAACGGTGAGATCTTAGAACATCTTAGGCAAGTAAAGATCAATCTGCCCTTGTTACATGTAATCAAACAGGTTCCCACATACGCTAAGGTTTTAAAGGATCTATGCACCATGAAGATGAAGCATCATGTGAAGAAAACTGCATTCCTGACAGAACAAGCCAGTGGAGTGATTGAACAAAAGACCCCACCAAAATATAAAGACCCAGGGTATCCCACTATTACTTGCCACATTGGTACATGTGAATTTGGTCAGGCATTACTAGACTTAGCCGCGAGTGTTAATCTCATGCCATACTCCATATATACGCAGTTGGGTGGGTCTGGAGAAATTAAGCATATATCAGTAGTCTTGTAGTTAGCGGATCATTCTGTCAGAAATCCACAAGGGGCAGTCGAGGACCTCTTACTCTAAATCGATAAATTCTACTATCCCATTGACTTTTGATCTTAGACACCCAGTTTATAGTTAAAATCGAATCCAAAATTCCTTGTAACCTGGGTATACCTTTCCTCGCTACAGCTAATGCTCTTATCAACTATAGAAATGGTCTCATAAATTTTCATTCGGGAACATGATGCTGGAAGTGAACATTTTTCACATTAAGAAATAACCACAAGATGACGATGAATGTCATCAGACATTCCTGATAGACACAATTATGCCAGAACTGGACCCCATTCCACATGATTCTGACCGTCCTGATCATCTTTTTCCAAATTCGAACATCTTAGACACTCTTGACTCAACCACTCCGAAGATCGCTACAGGCTACTCCGTTTGGTAAAAATATGGAATAAAAGAATGGCAGCCACAGTTTGAGGCTCTGCCAAAGGAAATGGAGAAACCAAAACTTTCTTCGATTGAAACACTAAAAGTTGAACTAAAGCCATTACCAGAAGGGCTTTAATATGTGTTCCTTGGATCATGGATACCTTACCTGTTATTATTTTTTCTTCGGAGCTTAGTGCGTCGCAAAGTAAGAGATTACTTGAGATGTTGAGTGAGCATAAATCTGCACTTGGCTGGACCATAGGAGACATTAAGGGTATTAGCCCCTTGATTTGTTCCCACAAAATTCACCTAGAAGGTGGACCTATTCCTCGTAGAGATCCTCAACGTAGACTTAACCCCACTATGAAAGAAGTGGTGAGAAATGAAGTGATAAAGTTACTAACGTGGGTATTATATACCCAATTACTGATAGTAATGGGTTAGTCCTACGCAGGTTGTCCCTAAAAAGTCGGGAGTTACTGTAGTGAAGAATGAAGTAGGAAAACTGGTTCCTACCAAGGTAGTAACAGGTTAGCGTATGTGCATAGATTACCGGAAGTTAAATGTTGCTATCCGAAAAGACCACTTCCCACTTCCATTTATCGACCAGATTCTTAAGCGGGTAGCTGGTCTCCCATTTTACTGTTTTCTAGATGGATATTCTGGATATTACAATATTGAGATCTCCTTGGAAGATCATGAGAAAACCATATTCACCTGCTCGTTCGGTACTTATGCTTTTCGCCGCATGCCATTTGGTTTATGCAATATGCCCCCGCAACTTTTCAGAGATACATGTTAAGCATTTTTAATGATATGATTGAAAAGTGTATGGAGGTGTTTATGGATGATTTAACAGTGTTAAGTGATTCCTTTGATACATGCTTGCTTAACCTGAAAGTAGTGTTAAGTCGATGTCAAGAAAAAAGCCTCATTTTGAACTGGGAAAAATGTCACTTTATGGTCTCTTCAGGAATCATCCTAAGTCATATTATCTCATCCAAAGGCATTAAAGTCGACAAATCAAAGATCGAGTTGATATCCAAGCTGCCAACACCCAAAACTGTTAAAGATGTGCGATCCTTTCTTGGGCATACTGGTTTCTATAGGAGGTTAATACAAAATTTCTCTTTTATCTCTAGACCACTATGTAACCTTCTCGCTAAAGACTCTTCATTTGAATGGACACATGAGTGTGAAGATGCCTTCATGACGTTAATCACCAAACTCATATCTGCTCCAATTATGCAACCATCTGATTGGAATTTATAATTCGAGATTATGTGTGACACTAGTGACTACGCAGTTGGGGCAGTCTTAGGACAAAGACGAGAAGTGAAACCTTTTGTCTTATATTATGCTAGCAGAACGCTAAATAGAGCTCAAATGAACTATTCCACAACTGAAAAAGAATTGCTAGCAGTAGTCTTTACCTTGGATAAATTCCGTGCATATTTGATTGGCTCTCTCATCACTATTTTCACTGACCATGCAGCTCTTAAGTACCTTCTTTCGAAGAAAAATGCTAAGGCAAGATTGATTATGTGGACCCTATTGTTACATGAATTCGACTTGACAATCAAGGATAAAAATGGTGTTGAAAACGTGGTGGTAGATCACTTATCTCGCTTGGAGTTTAATGACTCTGCTGATGGCCCACCAATTCACGATGAATTCCCTGATGAATATCTTTTTGCGGTCACACGAGCACCATGGTACGCATACATTGTCAACTTTTTAGTTTCTGGTGAATGCTCATCTACTTGGAGTTCACAGGATAAGAGTAAAATTTTTAGTCGAGGTACGTAATTTTTATTGGGATGATCCATACTTATTCAAATACTATTCTGACCAAATATTGAGACGTTGCATTCCTAAAGATGAAGTTCTTAGTGTGTTAGCCTTGTATCATTCCAATGCATGTGGAGGCCATTTCTCCGTAAAAAAACTGCTGTAAAAATTCTGCAGTGTGGTTTTTATTGGCCTACTCTATTTAAGGATACAAATGGATTCTACCTCTCCTGTGAAAGGTGTCAGAAATTAGGTGCTCTGTCCCGTCATCATATGATGCCTCTTAACCTTATTCTTGTCATTGAAGTATTTGATTGTTGGGGTATTGATTTTATGGGATATTTTCCACCCTCGTTTGGATACCTCTACATTATTCTCGCAGTTGATTATGTGTTTAAATGGGTTGAGCAATAGCCTGCCGAGCAAATGACAATACTACTGTGGTTAAATTCTTAAAGGAACATGTATTATCACGCTTCAGTACCCCATGTGTCATTATCAGTGATCAAGAGACACAGTTTTTCAATCGCTTTTTGAGGCCCTGATGCACAAATATGGTGTGGTGCATAAGACTTCTACTACTTATCACCCACAGACAAATAGGCAGGCTGAATTGGCAAATAGAGAGATCAAATAAATATTAGAGAAAATGGTAAACCCCGACCGTAGGGATTGGTCTTTACGACTTCGGATGCACTTTGGGCATATCGTACTGCTTACAAGTCCCTTCTTGGGATGTCTCCCTATAGGCTTGTATTTGGAAAGGCTTGTTATTTACCTGTTGAGTTAGAACATAAAGCTTAATGGGCTATTAAAAATCTTAACTTTGGTATAAGTGTTGCAGGTACACAGCGGAAGCTACAGATAACATAACTCGAAGAACTATGGAATGATGCTTATGACAATTCCCGCCTCTACAAAGCCAAGATGAAAGATGCCCATGACAAGCATATAATGAGGAAAAATTTTACGCCTAACTAAAAGGTACATCTGTATGATTCCAGACTCCATCTTCACCCAGGCAAGCTGCGATCCAGGTGGACCGGACCTTCATTTGTGAAGCAAGTTTTTCCCCAATGAGCTGTCGAAGTAGAAGATCCCAAGGACGACAGAGTGTTTAAAGTAAATGGACGGAGGCTGAAACTGTTCCTGGACAATTCGATTCCTGCAGCAGAGGATACACCTCTTGCTGACTCTACCTATACGGATTGAGTTTTCCTTTTCCATTGTTATACTTTATTTATTTATGTCTTTATTTATTTTCTAGTTATTTTTAATCTTTTGTCCTTATGCCTTTTGTTTTTTTTCGTTTTTATTTCTTTTGCAAGATGATTCAATATTTCATCCAGGTTCACAACATCTATAATCAGGTGAACTCCTTCCTTGTCTTTGCCTTCTCTGTTGTTACATTGAGGACAATGATCTATTTAGGTTGGGGGTGGTGGTATTATCATGTGTCACCTAGATGTGTATGTCTTATTCGTGTTGTCATTCGTGTTATCTTTAAAAAAAAAGTTTGCTTGCTTGTTTTGTTTATTTTTAGACCTTGATAGTTAAACATAGGTCATATGATGATATTATTTGTGTTAGGATAATATTTGAGAAACGATAAGTCTTTTAATGCACTTTTATCTGATGCTTTGAGTAGTTTATCTATGTTAGACTCGTAAGCACTTAATTATAGGTTTTTAGCAGTGGAAGCCTGAGTAGTTAGCAAGGTGACTAGTTGAAAAAATTACATGTCGATGAATGACCGTTTGCTTAGATGTCTATCCTGATTTACTTGTGTTACGACATATGGTATGGTTGAAAATATAGAAAAAGTCTCTGAAGAAAGAAAATAAATCATCTATAATCGATAAGCGTGAAGCTATCCATGGGTGAGTACTAGGACCACCATGAGGAGAAATGCTACCTTAAAAGGGTAGGGTGTTGAAAAAAATAAAAGAAAAAGAAAACGAAAAGAAAAATGAGAAAATGAGAAATGAAAAAAGAAACTAAGGAAAACGAGAAATCGTGCCATATTGAGCACAAAAAAGCAACTACATAGCTTAATTGAGATATCTAGGTTGGTTTGACCAATCGATCCAATTTTTAAACGAAATCATTGAGTTCACTTACCTGGGAATAAAACTGTGAATCAACCTTAGCACACACACATTATGAGTCTGGCTTAGATGATTTATTCAAAGACTTAGCTTTGAGTTACGTTGAGTACTTTGAATGTTCTCTGATTTTATTACTAAGCATTCTTTGAGGACAAAAATTATATGAAACTATTGAGACTATTTAATTTTTATTTTTGCATGACTGTGTGTTTTGTATGACGTTTGTAGGTGTCGTCACTGTAAGCCCTCACGAGACTATTGTTGGAGTTTTTACGGTCCCAAGGATCGATTATTAAGCATAAAACATATGTAAATACATCGAAGAAAGTCGCAGAATACTTACATCGAGTGGTTGAGCGATGCGGTGGATAACAAAAATCAATTTTCTGCCTCATCCAAGTCACGGCAGTCCACTGTTTTTCTTCCTCAAGATTCGGCCATGTGAGTGGGTTTTGCAACGACTCCAGATGTGTGCTAGCACCTTGATTTTGCAACAAAATCACTCATTTACTGCTCCTATAGCTCATGGCAGCGAGCAGAATAGAAGAGAAGAAAACAGCCCCTTATGGGCGTGAAGAGAGGGAGAGAATGAGAGAGAGATGCGTTGGTTCAAGTGTTGGGTAAAATGTGTATCTAATACACATATTTGATTTTCAAAAAATCAAATAAAATATATTAAATTTGCTTTTCAAAAAGTCAAGCAAATAAAGTTTTGCCAACCACCAATCCATCACTATTCACATCATTCAATCATGTTGTCAAGTCACATCACTCAAAGTGATAAGTGATTTGACGCTTGAAGTGACTAGTGATTTGACGCTTGATATGAGTAATGATTTGATGCTTGATTTGACTTACGTGCCGCACTCGAATTCGAAATACGAATGCACTCGTAAACAATCCCGGGCTCGGGTTCGTTAATTCTGAATTAATGAATTTTTCGTTGCGTCGTAATTAAATAATCATGCCAAGCATAATTACTATTCACGTCGCTTACGAATTAATTCTAAATTAATTCGTTTGCCCGAATTAAAATCTGATTTTAATTCCGCGTCGAAATCCAATTTCGCTTAATATATCGAATATATTAATTTACCGATTAATTCCAAATTAATCGTTCTCTCTCTTTAAATGATATTTTATCCTAGATAAAATATCTTCGCAATTAATCCCAGATTAATTTTCTCTCTCTCTTTTAATTAATCCCAGATTAATAAAGTGTGAGTTATACGTCATCGGTGAATCTTCGGGAAGCGACCCATGAGATCCCCGGATATTTTGGCAGTAAATTCTGTTATCGGACTATCCGAATACGGACGTACCTAGTACTACGTTTTTACCGATTTACAAGACAATGTTGGCTTCTAGCAAAGCGTCATGCCTACCCAATTCTCCAGAAACATACTTACAGGAATAAGCGATCTATATCAGGAGTAGTATACATAGAATCGTGTATGTCGATCCAGTGTCGGATGTCATGTGCTAGGCATGTGGCTGGAATTGTGTCTGTCCCGTACGAAGCACATGTCGGATGTCTGGTAACTAGTCTCTATAATCGGATATACATGACCTAGTCATAATATCCCGATGACTGCAGTACTTAAGAGTACTAGTACCGTATTCTACGTGACATCATCTCCACTATGACTGGAGAGATACTTCCGTCTTGACATCACACCCAATACACTACGATTCTCAATATACCCAGCAAGGTCGGACATAGAACCTGTTAAAGCCCTGAATGATCAAAACCAAAGCATATTGATTGTCGCAAGTATTAGTGGTGCAAATCTCAGGTTAAGACCAAATACACCTACCCTGATTTCGGACTTCCATAGACACATAGTCATACTACCAATGGAATTCTGAAGGGGTCTATCCAGAGCGAAGCTGTTTTCCGTACCATCGGTAAAACACAACCTCCTATTACACTTGCATGAGTATCCAATACCCAAATATATGAGAACTATGTTATTGTGCCCTCACAACGTGCACAAGTGTAATACTAGTCTTTTACGTATTTATCGATGTCCAATCTCGATAATACTCTGACTAGGGATATTTAATGATTATACCTTCGTGGATTGATATTGTCTCATATCATCTCAATTCAGGAACTAATCATAGAACCTCCTATCATTTATACATCTAGGTGATCTAATCACAAATGATAAGAGAGCAATCTTCTTTGTCACATAGTTAATTTATACAACAACACCATGATCTATACAAATAGTGACGCTAAGGGTCATAATTGTCCAACAATATCCCACTTGGCCTATAGCCAGTCACTCGAGTGTCTACCACCCGAACTATGTACGGTTTGCTCAAACTGCTGAGAAAAGGCTTTCGTCAGTGAATTTGCACGATTATCATCTGATGCGATTTATTCGATCATCACATCGCCACGATGTATGATCCGAACGAATCAGATGAATAGTCGAAGTATGTATCTGGATCGTTGATGAGACCATTAATTCTTTAGTCTGCGTTGTAGCCTAGCTCAGCTGCTAACAGAACTATATCTAATCTAATTAGAGTTGTTAATAACCCAGATGGCTTCTATTACTGCCTCAGCTGCAGCAATAACCCGTATTTGTTGTTTATTCGGTAACAGTATCTTGCTTGGAAGATTTCCAGCTCACTGTTCCGTTATTCAAACCGTATAGTACCGTTTAGCGACTTAAGGTCATTTTTATCAGTTAGGAAACTTGCAGTAGTGATCCCAGTCACTTCAAGTTCTCATTCTCCATAGTTTAAGACATCATCCTTAGTTCTCTAAGATACTAACGGATGTTCTTAACATCAATTCAGTGACCATCACTAGGATTGGCCTGTTTGTGACTCCATATGCTCAAAGCTTATGAGACACCAGGTCACGTATATTTTTCAATGTACCAGTTCTCGGAGAGTCTTAACAACTTTAAATCTATCCCAATAGATTTTTATTCCTAGAATAAAGGTTGTTTCTCCCAAGAATTCTACGGAGAATTTTCATGAAAGCCAAGCTTTCACCGATTATCTTATGGGAATATCATTTCCAAGAAATGACATATCACCATTATTATAGGACAGTCACTATCAGTGCGCTCCCACTAACCTCCTTATATACACAAGAATCATTTACGTTTTGAATTAAATCATAAACTATTATGATTACATCAAAACAATAATTCCAAGAACCTAATGTTTGCTTCAATCCAAACATGGATCGAATAACCTGCAAACCTTGTTTGCTAGTTTTGATACGACAAAACCGTCAGAAAGTTGTAAATATCCTCCAAGAGGTTTCCTTTTCAGGAAAACGATTTTCCCGTTCAACTGCCATATTTCATAAATGAAATATGCAGCATTAGCAAGAATTATCCAAATGGATTTAACGTGGCAACAGGTAAATTATTTCGTTGTAATCAACACAATGTTGATAACGATACCTTTTCGCTACAAACTTAGCTTAGTATGTTGGTATGTTTCCATCCATGTATGTCTTCCTTGAAGACTTATATAGTACCAATAGACACAATGCCTTGCGGTACATCAACTAGTGTCCAAACATAGTTGATATACATGGAATCCATTTCGGACTCATGGCACTTTGCCATAATAGGGAGTCGATACCTTATATCACTTCCTCATACGTAGTCAGTTCGTCTTCCTCAATAAAATTGACATCTTTATGAGGTGAGATCAGAAACCCATACCCCAGGTTATTTTCTAACTCTCTCCGATCTACGAGGTTCTTGTGTATTCGAAGATTACTGGTACAGTTTCATCCTTGATGAACTGTTTGTGTTCCATTAAAGACTCGGTGTCTTGAACAGTATTACGCCGATTTTCATCGAGTTTTATTATCCTCCCACTTACCACTGCATCCTCTTAGGAAAACCGCATGGTGAGCAACAATTAAATTATTCTCAAGTAAATTGTATAAGTACTATACTTTGGTTTCCCTAGGATAACCTACAATTAGGCACTTATCCAATTTGGGTTTTAGTTTGGTATCATCCAAACGCATGCCCAGCATTCCCAAATCATCAGGAGTTAGAAAGTCCAGTTTCTTTCCTGTTCATATCTAATATGAATTATGTCTAACAGATTTTCATGGAACCTTATTCAAAATAAGTATTGCACTGTTAATGCTTATCCCTTGAAGGAAAATGGTAGCTCAGAACGACTCATGATTAACCTTATCATGTCTAATAAAATTTGGTTTCTCCGTTCGGACACACCGTCAAACTGACATGTTCTGGGAGGAGTCCTCATTGAAAGAATACTATACTCTTTCAAGTATATTAGAAACTTATTACTTAAGTATTTTCATCATGGTCAAACCGTGATGTTTTAATACTTTAGCCGATCTGTTCATCTATTTCGTGTCGAAACTCTAAAAGTTTCCGATTTGTGTTTCAAAAGAAATACATAACCATAATGAGATGTCATATTCGTAAAGGTCACAAAACATCCATATCCACCTCTAGCCCAGCTAGATATGGGCCCACTTACGTCACTATGAACGAGGGCTAACAGATCGATGACACTTACACTTTTACCAAGTAAAAGGTATTTTAGGCAATTTACCCAATAAACTAGACTCGTAGACATTATTTGAATAGGATCAATTTCTTCCTAGTGTCCACTCTTCGAAAGTGTGGATATACGAGTCTTGTTTAATGTGTCTCAGACAACACTGCCACAAATAAGTCTTAACAGATCAAATCAGTTTGAGCTACTTGTTTGTCAAGTTATATGTTTGAAATTTATTTATATTCAAAATATAAATATTGTTATTCACATCTAATGTGTTTATCTCAATATCATCTTTATATAATAAAACACTTTAGTGTTCTAGAATATAAAGGTATACTCGCAACGAGTTATACTCGATATAGAGATAATGTTTCTAGTCAAACTAGTTACATTATAACTGTTTCCTAATTTAAGTACACACCCTAAGGGCAGTTCCTAAACTTAGGTATCTATGGTTAAAACAGCGACTTTCGTCTCGTTTCCGATTCGCAGATTAATCTCAACTAAAGTCAGTATCCTGCTCATAGCAGATGCTGCACATCAGTACATATTTATGTATCACACTAAGTATTTAAAATCCAATTTTAATATTAGGAGTGAACATATTTATGACAAACATGTTTGAAGTCAGAGCCTTGCGCATCTTCAATTCTTTCATGTCTGCCTTGTGCATACGGCAGTCACGCTTCAGTGACCTCGTTTGCCACAGTTTAAGCAGACATCTTGGGATATGTCTTTTATCTTCCCAGAATATTATAATGATTTTGCATTTGCCTTTTTCCACATTCTAGAAGCCTTTGGCCAAGCCTTGTGTTTCTAGAATATCGAAGTAAGGTGCACCTTGCGCTTCTTGCCATTATTGCAAACTTTGGCTTTATCTCCTTGAGAATAGCCATTAAATCTCCAAGAGTTATTAATTGCAATTTAATACTTCTAAGATCTAAAGATAGATCTATGAAGATCCTTCAATTTCATTATCGTACTTTAAAGATCTAATCCTTAGTTCTGATTTAAGAAATTAAGGAGTCTATTTGGCAAGCATAATGGATTAAGCACTAAAGTTATCATTACATGAATCTTCTAAAGATCACACTCTACTATTTGCTTAACTCCGGGCTTAGGACTAAGATGTTATTTTATCAAATAAAGTAACTTATTAGTTTCCAAGACTATCCTGAAATTTTATTCCCAATTTGAAAAATAAAGTCGTTTAAACACATTTTCCCTAGGATTATGTTTTAAACACTAATCTTTCAATTTATCTTGATTCTAATAGTCCAACTGTTTAATCAACGATGTCAGGTACTATTTAATATAATGATTACTATAGTCCAACTATATAATCAACTATACTTTTAATTTGTTAATTCAATTATATTGATTACTAATCCATTATAAAATCAACTATAAATTGAAATAGTTTGAATACAGTCCAACTGTTTAATAAAAACAACATTTAATATTAGTCCAACTAACATTTAATTTATTTGACGAAAAATTGAAATGAGCGCGTATGGCAAGTAACTAAACGAATATTGCAAATCTAATACTTGCCTCCCACTATTTTTCGGCGAGCCTCTAACCCTCTGTTGAGTACTCGGGAAATCGTGTTTCCTAGTGATCTAGGATCCCGTTAAATAACACACAATCTTGACTTTGGCCAACAAATTGTATGATACTTAACTAGGTAGATCTCTAAGATCAATTGGATCTCATCCAATTCCTAGATCCAGTAGGTGGACATCCAAGTCCGAAACATATATCTTATATATGTCAATATATCTAATATATTCCCTAACATTTTTCCTCTGAATCAACTAAGCCTTGGCTTTGGCACAGCAAGCTTAATGATCTCAGTTAAGCGGAACCCATTGACCATGGAAAGCTTCGTAATCAATGTCGATGGACAAGATGTGATCTTGACTTTGGCCAACAAATCACGACTTGGACAAGACACCAATATGGAACAAAGCTCTCGTGATTTAAACACATCCTTGACGGACAAAGGTCTTGACTTTGGCCAACAAACCAATGCCAGTCTTGGATCTTGAGTAAGAATCACTCAATAGAAGGAAAAACAATTAATATTTTATGAGGGTTTTTCGCGTGTAAATTGGCAACCAATTTATTATCTTTGTTAAGGTCTCATCATCATACACCCTTAAACATGCATTCTAAACACATAATAAAGCGTGTATAAATAAAATAATAATAATATGCAGATGGATACTTAACACATTGATCCTAGATCAAATCTCTCTCTTTCCTCTCTCCCACTAGCACAAGTATTTTCTTCTACCCGTTACACTACACTTCTAAAGAAACCTCATTTACATTGAGGGGAATAAGTGAGAAGAGAAATACAAAGAGTATGGAGGTAATAGGCTGGACACGCAGGTCCAATTAAATAAATTCCAAATTTATTACAATAATTTCTAAAATTACCCCACCCATCTAATATCCATCCAATATACATTATTCATGCATCGCAACCAAGTATTCACACAAGCATATTATCAGTCAATCTAATCAAATTAATTAATCTGATAATTAATGATCATCCAATGTTCAAACAACGATTTGATTTTACGCGAGTCAAAATCATTTTGCAAATAAGTACTCAAAGTACGAATTCTTGAATTAAATTAAACTACAATATTAAATTCAATTTAACTTGTATTTAATACTAATTCACTTATTCAATTCCAAATTAAATATTACACTTTATTAAGAACCTTTACGACTTAAATTCCAAATTTAATCGTTACGGGTCTCAAAGCCCGATTAACATCCAATGTTAATTGAATTAAAGTCCAATGGGCTTTCAATTAATTTCTTAAGGCATGGGCTTTTGGTCAACATGGGTCAAACCCAAAGACTAAAGACCATTTAAAGAAATCACCCTTGTATGCCTTTGAAACCAATTTAGGCTCATGAGGCCCAATTAAAGTTAAAGGTCCATTAGTCGCATTTGGACTTTACAGAAGTGGTTTTGGCCCAATTGGATCCAACCAATTTAGCCTAAACCCGTCTTGGTACAACCAAGCCCATTAAAGCCCAATATTAACTTTCAAGCCCAATTTCCAAAATTAGCCCAATTAATTAAATCACAAAATTTCAATTTCATAATCTAATTAACCTAAAGTGTATTACATAATTAATCAACCAAATTAAGATTTCTAAAACATCAATTTACACAATTAATTATTCTCATATTCATAATCACATGTCCAACATATTTTGATCAAAATCAAACCCATTTCATGCTTTATATGTCTCGGCCATTTGGAGATTTTATGTCCGATTCGGTTTCAATCCATTTAAATCCACAATCGACATTAAATCAATAATTCAAATCGTTTCCAACTCATCCAATGAATCAAAAAATAAAAAATTCCAAGACATTTAGGGCATCAAACTCTCGGCCAAGCTAGATATTTGGGGAAATTTGTTCCAAATAATTTTTCTTGAAATTGATCCAATCAATCTTCAATTAAACATCATTTAAACATATTCAATCAAACAATTTAACCAAATCATGCTCAAAATCAATTTACCCAATTTTAAACCCAAAATCAAGTTTCATGCTTTTACTCGCTCTGATACCATTGTTGGAGTTTCTACGGTCCTGAGGATCGATTATCAAGCATAAAACATATGTGAATACATCGAAGAAAGTTGCGGAATACTTACATCGAGCGGTTGAGCGATGCGGTGGACAACAAAAATCAATTTTCTGCCTCCTCCAAGTCACGGCAGTCCACTATTTTTCTTCCTCAAGATTCGGCCATGTGAGGTCGTCCAAGCTCCAAGCTTTGGTTGATGGTGATTCCAAGCACATGGGTGGGTTTTCCTATCACCTACGGACGACTCTGGATGTGTGCTAGCACCTTGATTTTGCAACAAAATCACTCCTTTACTGCTCCTATAGCTCACGGCAGTGAGCAGAATAGAAGAGAAGAAAACAGTCCCTTATGGGCGTGAAGAGAGGGAGAGAATGAGAGAAAGATTAGTTGGTTCAAGCGTTGGGTAAATTGTGTATCTAATACACATATTTGATTTCAAAAAATCAAATAAAATATATTAAATTTGCTTTTCAAAAAGTCAAGCAATAAAGTTTTGCCAACCACCAATCCATCACTATTCACATCATTCAATCATGTTGTCAAGTCACATCACTCAAAGTAACAAGTTGTCAAGTCACATCACTCAAAGTGACAAGTGATTTGACGCTTGAAGTGACTAGCGATTTGACGCTTGATGTGAGTATGATTTGACGCTTGATTTGACTTATGTGTCGCACTTGAATTCGAAATGCGAATGCGCTCGCAAACAATCCCGGGTTCGGGTTCGTTAATTTTGAATTAATGAATTTTTCGTTGTGTCGTAATTAAATCTAATTTAATTATATAATCATGCCAAGTATAATTATTATTCACGTCGCTTACGAATTAATTCTAAATTAATTCATTTGTCCGAATTAAAATCCGATTTTAATTCCGCGTCTAAATCCGATTTCGTTTAATATATCGAATATATTAATTTACCGATTAATTCCAAATTAGAATATAATAATTTACCGATTAATTCCAAATTAATCGTTCTCTCTCTTTAAATGATATTCTATCCTAGATAAAATATCTCCACAATTAATCCCAGATTAATTTTCTCTCTCTTTTAATTAATCCCAGATTAATAAAGTGCGAGTTATACGTCATCGGTGAATCTTCGGGAAGCGACCCATGAGATCCCCGGATATTTTGGCAATAAATTCTGTTATCGGACTATCCGAATACGTACGTACCTAGTATTATGTTTTTACCGATTTACAAGACAAGGTTGGCTTCTAGCAAAGCGCCATGCTGTAACATCCCGCCTGGGCCAGAATGCTACCGGCAGGAGATAGGAGAACCCATCTCCATAAGCCTCTAATTTCTAACAAAAATTCGGCATGATGTATTCGTAACATCATGCAACCTGGCCTGTAGCCAACATCCATACAACAAGAACTCAAACATCTCGGCCTCAGGTCGGAAACACAACATCAAGGCCTCAGGCCTGAACTCAAGGATAGAATATAAAACTTGGCCTCCGGCCACGACTCAGAACTAAAACTAAACAATTACATTACTTGACCATACATATGAGATGCAAATATAAAACTTTACAAAGGGCCGTGAGGACCCACACACAACCCAGGACTCTCTTGACTGCAAATGGGGCGATCCACCGTCCTCAAGGTCTTCATCGAAACAACAGGTACTATCCTGCAAAATTCCAACTGAAAGATGTGAGTCATAATGACTCAGTAAGTAACCACGCAAACATAAACAATCCAGTTTTAACTGAAAATCGCATGTCATAATTTCCATATTTCTTGTTATAAGTCTTTTCATCTGACAAACACCTACGTACATTGACTTCTATTAATTATGTCTGTATGCGTTCTTAATATCCAAATAACAAGTTTTACTTTACTGCTAACAACTAAAGTTCATTGCATTTACTTTGTACAACAAGAATTCTTTTCTCAATCTACCATTTATACTCTTTATTAGTTTGGAGCAAGCATTATAATAACTTTCTTTCTTTATTATCTTGAAATATCATCAAATCGGAGTTTAAATTACCCTTCCTATCAAATAACCATCTTCGACCGTTTTATAACTTAGATTCCAGCTTCATTATCACATAAATATGTTATCAATACTTCATGAGCTATCTTTGCTACGATCTATTCCTTTTTAAGAAAACAACGGCTCATAAGCATCATTAATATGTATATATACCTTTACATGAGACTATGTCATCAGGCATTTAAAATCTTATGAAAAGATACTTCTATATAAACATGTCATCTACCTATATTAACCATGCACATCTTTCGATGAAAAAGTCATGCTTTTATGAAATGTCATTTTAATATCTTTCCTGATGCACTCATATGCGAAAGATATCAATGCCACAATGCATTTACCTCAAATATATACATCACAAATAACTCATTCGAATGCATGATTTATATGCAGAAATCGTAAATCAATCTTTACTCCAAATTGCTGTGCCTTTATGTACATATTCTATAAAATTATTTATGCAGAATACTGAGTTGAAAACGTCACTCGAAAACTAATTTCTGTATTAAACCTCTGAATCTCTTATAAAGCCAATGCTTCGGAAAACTTTCTTTTCTAAAGAGCTCTTTCTGAAAGTTGTAACTGAAAACTGTATCTCTGGAAACTATTTTTCTGAAAATCTGATACTTTAAAACTCCTTTTTGAAAACTGATATCTGAAAGCTGAGATCTGAAAACTGTTTCTAGAATCTGGTTTCTGGAAACTGCTTACTAAAGTCTGACTTTTGAAACTATGTACTGAAATCTGAGAAACTGAAATCTGAAATCTTTTTTTTTTTTTTTTTTTTTTGAAAACCAAATCTCCGCCCGAAGGCGCATCTCTCCGCCCGAAGGCGCATCTCCGCCCGTAGGCGCATCTCCGCCCGAAGGCGCATCTCCGCCCGTAGGCGCATCTCCGCCCGTAGGCGCATCTCCGCCCGAAGGCGCATCTCCGCCCAGGAATGTACCATCTGAGCGCTGAGGATCTAGGAGCGTCCCCCTAGTCCTCCACATGTGCACATGTGAATAAATCCGTCAATTCCAATAATGTACAACTGGGATGGGTCAAATCCCAAATCCCACATCCAAAGTATCCGTCAATTCCGAACTGTATCTCAAGTTACATACTGGGGTGAGTTTTTACCTCATGCCCCGAAAAACATAAACCATAATCTGTAACTCCAACTGTAGAAAGAAACATTTTCTGAAATACAATTCTTTTCAAAAGCATTTGAAATCTTTCTTTAAATATTTGAAATTGTTGGAAAACTTTATTGTCGTATGCTCAACCGTTGAAAACTTAACCACACACACACATGCAGATGCATATATGCATTTCTCATGCTTCTCTCCACTCTAGTCATTATCCCATTTATCACGATCTTCCAGACTATATGTTTAAATATCAACAAAATGCTTGTTCACACCAAAACATGCCACATTTATCCATATACATGTGCACACATTCAAATCATCCTAACTTAGCTTACCTCGATGACTTACCTTGCTGGCGACTCACAATCAATATATTGCATAAATTAAATTCATACACACACAATCAAAGTTCCTTCTACTACATCAAACATCAAATTCTCAGTTTATAAACTCATTTACATATATTCATATGCACATCTACTCTATATTCATTTAAGCATTCATCAAAGTACTGTTTCGCAAACACATACTTACCATACAAAAACTTACTTACCTCCTCCGGCAATATACATACTATTTATCTTATATACATACTTCAATACTTATGTTACTATATACATGCATATTTGTACTCGTTCTTGTGTGAAATCCTACATTTGCACCCATTCATACCCAAACACATCAACTCAGGTACCTACTCATTTATACTATCTTTATATATTGTCGCTTCTAAGCTATATTACACCCGGTGTAACCATATTCCAATATCTTAGTCTTTAAGCTAATTCATTATTCTTTAACTATCCATTGAACCCAAGCATCTTGAATCATAATCTTTCATATATATAAGCACCTACACCTATATGTTTTCTATCATTTATATGCAACACTAGTCACTAGTTTTCATTTACACATGCCTACTAATATTCTTATACAGTACATGAAATAAGGTCTTTCATTTGCAACCCTAATTCATACATGAATATCTCACTTATAACTGTGATCTCATTCCCTGGTTTCAAATCATTACGATTATCAGAATAACACTAATCACATACCCCCATTATGTATATATAAATAATGATCTATAATCATACATGCTCCTCTATGCTTCCTCTTTGCTTCTGTATGCTTCTGTCTATTTTAATCACATATCTCTACTTATAGTTACTTGCTTTTATCTGTGTCCATGTACAAATTCACTAACTTCTTTCTTCTACGACCATTTCCATGTATGTATATTAGTTTCATGCATATAATTATATATAACTCTATTATAATACCATTTTCGTATAACGATAAATTTTTAGTATTCGAAGCGTAAGTTACTTACCTGGCTACGCGAATGCCCGCGATCCGGGTCCGATCTGTCAAGACAAAGCACATCAACTGTCAGAACCGCTATTTGCGGAACTTTCTACTCAACAACTATAAACGGCGGATTCTCTCGGAATCCTCAAATCCTCACCGACTCTACGGTTTAAGTTTCGTTACTCTAATACATGCCCACTTTGCTATTCTAGACCAACTAGATAGGTCAGATTCTCATTTTACGCGTTTGCGGCAAAACTTGCGGAAAAGTTTCCGCAAACGCTACGGAAGGGTCTCGAACCCTCCGAACTATTCCGAAATCACCCAATTACCCTCGCAATACCATAAATACATCATAACTAAACTTACGATCATTTATACTCAATCGCGCGAGAAATGCCGTTTTACCGGAATCTCGCTAATACTACCCGGATCGATCATACCTCGTCCGTTTTACCCCGGATTCTACCACATTTATCGTTTTAACCTATATAATCATATTCAATTCATAAACATACAATTCATTAAACTACGGAACTATTAGAAACATCCGAATACAAATCGATTTACTTGAAAATATCAAAATCTAAACGGAGGGTCGTACCGAAATTCCGAGGCCATATTCGGACTCCCCTCGGCCATACGAACGCGCTGGTGTCGACGGAATTCCGATCGGAGCTACCGATCAAAATGGGTTTACTGTTCACCGAACCTTTTCTTCTCGATTCTCGAGCCACCGGCCGATGTTCGGCGAAACCGACTCCGCATACTCGTAGTACTCTCCGAGGGCTTCGTTTTGGTAGGTGGCTCGGGTCGTGAGACGACCCGACGAGACAGATCCGCCATACCCATGGGCGCGCCTCTTCTCCCTCCAAACTCGCCATTTCCGGCGCTTCCGACGCCGCCGCCGGCCACCGTTGAATGCAGGGTGGCCGGGCGTCTCCCTTGGTGCCGTCGCGCCGGCCGATTGAGGTCGGCTGGCCGCCGGCGAGACCTGAAACCAGTGGGTCGAATTTTGAAGAGAGAGGGGTCGGGTGTGGGCTTTTTGATGGGTCTTGCCATTTTCGCAATTAAATGAAACTTTGAGGCTTTATATACTGCCTGGCAAATATCATTTTAGTCCCTGCGAAATTTCAAAACAGCCCATGTTCTAGAGTCTTCTGGAATAACGCAATTTCGGAGCCCTTCTGATGCGATTCTCGAAAAGTGTTCAACACAAAAGTTGTTCGTATCGGAAAAACGAGTCCACTGGTCTAAAAATCAGCTCGATCGGAGTTCGTTTGCTCCTTCTGTGACCGTAACAGTAAACTTTACGCGTTTTACGAAAATCGCGTAACCGACTTTTGATCCCACGCGTTTTCCAACGCGACTAAAATTCATAAATGATAATCCAGCTCATGTTACCACTCACTTAAACTCTTATTTCTCAGCATTATCACAATCCAAGACTGAAACAGTTCGCTCGGGAATCTCCTGAAACAGTACTAAAAAATCCGGGATGTTACACATGCCTACCCAATTCTCCAGAAACATCTTACAGGAATAAGCGATCTATATCAGGCGTAGTATATGTAGTATCGTGTATGTCGATCTAGTATCGGATGTCACGTGCTAGGCCTGGGGCTGGAATTGTGTTTGCCCCGTACGAAGCACATGTCGGATGTCTGGTAACTAGTCTCTATAATCTGATATACATGACCTAGTCATAATATCCCGATGACTGCAGTACTTAAGAGTACTAGTACCGTATCCTACGTGACATCATCTCCACTATGACTGGAGTGATACTTCCGTCTTGACATCACACCCAATACACTACGATTCTCAATATATCCAGCAAAGGCATGCACAGAACCTGTTAAAGCCCTGGACTACCAAAACCAAAGCATATTGATTGTCGCAAGTATTAGCGGTGCAAGTCTCAGGTTAAGACCAAATAAACCTACCCTGATTTCGGACTTCCATAGACACATAGTCATACTACCAATGGAATTCCAATGGGGTCTATCCAGAGTGAAACTATTTTCTGTACCATCGGTAAAACACAACCTCCTATTACACTGCATGAGTGTCCAATACCCAAATATATGAGAACTATGCTATTGTGCCCTCACAACGCGCACAAGTGTAATACTAGTCTTTTAAGTATTTATTGATGTACAATCTCGATAATACTCTGACTAGGGATATTTAATGATTATACCTTCGTGGATTGATACTGTCTCATATCATCTCAATCCAGGAACTAATCATAAGGACCTCCTATCATTTATACATCTAGGTGATCTAATCACAAATGATAAGAGAGCAATCTCCTTTGTCACATAGTTAATTTGTACAACAACACCATGATTTGTACAAATAGTGACACTATGGGTCATAATTGTCCAACAACTATAACTCGTCCACTAGGGACACTAGGGGTTTAAAGGCTTGTTGCTTATGCTAAATGAAATCGTGATCCCGACGAAACTAGCTTAGATGATTTTATTTATTTATTTAATTTTTATTTTTATTTTACGCTTTAATTGCTAGGGACTAGAAATAAGCTGGTTGGGGGTTGTGATATGTGCATGAAAATGTACTTTGAAACATCACTTATTTGGGTTTATTGTTCAGTATTTAATTATATATTTTATATTTTGTTATATAATTTTTTTTATTTTTATTTTTATTAAATTAGAAACTATTTATTATTTAAGTAATTTAGTAATTTTTTTTATTTATTATTGTAGTAATTAAAAAAAGAAGTACATGTATAGCAAAGAAAAAGAGGAAATAAAGTGGGCCCAATGCGTTAGGGTTTCACTATATTTGTTTTAAAAAGAGAAGTCCATGCACTTGAAAAAAGAGAGGCCAACTGCCGTGAGAATCAAAATAAGGTTGATGTGTGTTTAATTAAAAAAAAAAATAAAGGAAATAGAATAAATGAAAGCCTTAAAGCATTAAAAAAGGAAAGCTTTAACGTGTTTTAAAAAGAAGAGAATGGTTGCGTGTATAATAAGGATGCAGCAGGCGGATGCATGAATATTATTCACGTGAAGGGCAGAAAGCGGCGCAGACAACAAAAATTAAAAGAAACCCTAAACGTGAGAGAGAAGTCGTGCATGCATGCATAAATATTATTTAAAGAATAAACATGAAGAGCAGCCAAGAGAGAGTAAGCAGACAGCGCATGAATAAAAAAAAGAGAACCAAAGAGAGAGAGTGAGCACTAATAGAAAAAGAAAATGCCGAGAGTTTTGAAAGGGGGGCGAATAATTAAAGAGAAGCAGCAACCTACGCATGAATAACAAGGAGACAGAGACGCCGAGAGCAATATAGGAAGCCGAGAGCAATCCAGGGAGCAGTGATAATAAGCTACACGATGTTTTTCCAACCCATCACTATAATTTCTTCCTTCAGCATGCAGAACTAATCTCCTAAAGCGAAGCTAAGGGCGAACTCTTGTACCCGATTCTTTTATTTTTGTTATTTGATTCTTGGATGATTTTATTTGTTTAATACAATTGTTATCTTATTCTTCTCTTTATTCTTTTGATTATTTTAATCCGGGAACTATATTTTATTAAGTTACATATAGATTCAGTCACGTTTTTTTCTATGTGTGGTTGGTGAAAATAGTTGTGACTGGTTAAGGTTGTTTTGCGAGTTAATCTTCTGCTGCAATATTGCCCGAGGGTATATTGTCGTCGTTAGATATGTTGTAACGATAACCTTGTGAGTTGTGAACGTAGAGAAGATAAAATAACAATTATCTTGGAACTTTAATTTGTGTAGAATTGAATATCCTCCAATTGTGGGTTTGGGACGTGAAACCCTCAATTGCGTAATAAAAAGAATCAATAACAGAATATAAGTAATTGGTACAAGAGGGGATCTTGATGCTTTGCTATTTCTCTCCATTGATAAAATCTTTTAAGTTTTCGTAATCTTTAGTTTACATTGCAGTTTAATCTTTTCTTTAATTTAATTATTGTTAAACATTTTTTTTAAGTGAATTAGTTCCGTTTTAACCATCTCTCTGAGGAATCGACACCCTAGCTATACTGCGGTAACCGCAAGTTATTTTTGGGCGTAATCACCAACCAAGTTTGGAACCTGGTAGATGCACCTGATGGGATAACTCCCATTGGGTGCAAATGGGTATTTAAAAGAAAGACATATGCAGATAGAAAAGTTCAAACCTACAAGGCTAGGTTGGTGGCAAAAGGTTACAAACAAATTCAAGGAATTGATTATGATGAAACTTTTTCGCCAATTGCCATGTTAAAGTCCATTAGGATTTTGCTTGCAATAGCAGCATACCATGATTACGAGATTTGACAGAAGGATGTCAAAACTACATTCCTGAATGGAAATCTCGTAGAGGATGTGTATATGACACAGTCCGAAGGCTTCATTTCTAAAGGAAACATAAACAAGGTATGCAAACTACAACGATCCATTTTTGGATTAAAGCAAGCATCTCGAAGTTGGAATCTATGAGACAATCAAAGAGTTTGATTTTATCAAAAATGAAGATGAACCTTGTGTATACAAGAAGGTTAGTGAGAGCGCAGTTGTATTCCTAATATTATAAGTGGATGACATATTAATAATAGGAAATGACATTCCAATGCTCCAGTCTGTCAAACTATGGTTATCCAAGAAATTTTCCATGAAGGTTTGGGAGAAGTAACTTTTATTCTAGGAATTAAAAGCTATAGAGATAGATCTAAAATGTTGCTTGTCCTCTCACAATCCATGAGACAACGTTCTTAAAAAGTTTAAGATGAAAGATTCCAAAAGAGGCTACTTGCCCATGAGACATGGAATCTATCTTTCTAAGAAGGTGTGCCCTAAATTTTATGAAGAGGTCGAACGCATTAAACAAATCTCATATGCTTCTGCTAATGGATCAATCATGTACACTATGTTATATACGAGACCTGATATGTCTTACGCTCTAAGTGTTACAAGCAGATATTAGGCTAATCCTGGAGAAGATTACTAATTAGCAGTCAAGACAATCTTTAAGTACTTAAAAAGGACTAATGATGTGTTCTTGATTTATGGAGGAAGTTCCGAGCTCAAAGTATTGGGCTATTGTGATGCTAGCTTTCAGTTTGATAAAGATGATAGCAAATCAAAATCAGGATACTTTTTTACTATATTTAGAGGTGCAGTAAGCTGGAAGAGTTCTAAACAAACTAAAACAGCATACTCAACAACGGAAGCCGAATATATAGCCGCTTCAGAAGCAGCTAAAGAAGCAATTTGGATAAATACATTCATCACAGACTTAGGTGTTGTTCCTGACAGTAACAATATGATTGTAATGGATTGTGACAACACCGGAGCCATAACAGAAGCTAAAGAATCAAGGTCTCATCAGAAATCCAAACAAATTCTTAGATGATATCACATGATTAGAGATATAATCCAAAAAGATGATGTAAAGATAGAGAAGATTCCTACTAAAGAGAACTTAGCAGATTCTCTTACTAAAGCACTAACCCAATATAAGCATGATAGGCACACTGAATTATTTGGTGTAAAATATCATAGAGATGGGCTCTAATGCAAGTGGGAGATCGTTGGCAAAATTCCCTAGATCTAATAGGGATAATATGTAATTTTATATTATTGCACCGATTAATAAAATTCGGCAAATATTTATAAGTAATTTTGACTACTTGTAAAATAAAAGTCTTAGAATGATGTTAAAGAAATTAAAGTAGTTTAATTTATGAGATCTAGTCATTCTTAAATGTTCCCGATTGTAAGATTATTAACACAGGACATTGATAGATCCAGTTTAAATCGGCATATGTTATGTCTGCTTCTTTATCGAAGGAATGTAGTTGATCTCATAAGCTACTAGTGAAAATGTTCACTTACTCTAACATATGGATGCTTGTTGGAGAACAAGTACATCGAACTGACCCGCTTGAGAACCCATATGGAGTGTTATCCATATGTCTATGAGATTTCTCTTTGTAACGATAGTATGAATGATCCTTAGACTTGAGATCTCCATGGCATCTCGTATGTAGATCATATATGTTTTGACATTACACCTCTGTAGTCCATAGCGAGATTGAGTATAGGGTAATGATTGGGCAATATGAAAGCGTATGAAGATAATAAGTGATCAATAAAGTATTCGCCGCTCTGGATAACATAGAGTCGATATCTCAAGCGGCACGATTTGAACATAAGTGATAATATAAGTCAATGATCATGGCGAGTTCTGAAAGCAGTTTCAGAAACTCTATATATATTTTGCCATTATTTAATAGAGTGGACATTTTCCATACTCTAGAATTGTTGGCGAGATATGCATGAGGTGAAAGGATTGAATTATATGGTATCGTATACGGAATAGGTTTCACTAAAGTTAGTATTCTTTCTTAATTGGGGGTCATGATACATTGCTAGATGCCGCTTTTGATATATGGAAATTATTTTATTAATTACGGAGTCAATTGAGGATAAATTAATTAGATTAATTTATCTAGACTTATGAAGTTTATAACTATCTCCATTCCCAACATAAAAAAAGAACCTAATGAGTCACACACTTTAAAGTATTGAGGAGTTAATAATAAATTATGTAGTTTTATGTTTTAGGACTTAAATGTTAGTTCTTAAACTTTGGGGTAAATTCATAATTTAGAAAAATGGATAAAAATGGAATTCTGAAAATTTTAGGACCAAGGTGCAAATCTGAAAATTAGGGGTTGTTTCGTAATTTCCAAAAAGTGCAGGGTCATTTGTAATTTCCAAAAGTATAAGGGCTGAAATATAATTTAGCAAAGTATTTGTATTATATTATAACTTTAGATTTATAGTATTCTAATTTGATTAGAATTGATAAATTTTATTTAATTAATTTAATTAAATAAAATAAGATAATGGTTGTTTATTTAGGATAGATTGAAATTCCTATTTCATTAGGATTAAATCTTATCCTATTAATTTTAATTTAATTGAAATTAAAATAACTCAAATCAAAAGCCTATAAATTAACCATTTTTCCATTAACTTTATATAGGGGTGGCAATTTGGATCATGATTCGTTTATTCGTTCGATTCGATTCGATTCGCTTTAAAGCGAATACGGGTTTGAAAATTGGATTCGTTTAATAAATGAGTTAATTCGATTCGATTAATTTATTAAACAAATCGAATACGATTTTAAGTTCATCGATTTGTTTATTCGTTTAGGATTCGTTTTATTATTTTTATTTACTAATTCTTGTTAATTTTCAATTAAGATTCGAGAAATTATAGCTAATTACCATAGAAAAAGTAATATTTTCAATATTCGGTGAGGTATTTTTAGAAAATATATTAATTAAATATTTCATATGTATATATTTATGAAGAATTAATGTAAATTAAGTGTGGTAAATTATTTTATTAAATAATATCATGACTAAACGAATAAAAGAATATTCGTATTCGATTCGTTTAATAAACGAATCAAATACGAATCCTGATATTAGGATTCGTTTAATAAATGAATCGAATAAGAATCCATCACATTTTGATTCGATTCGTTTAAAATTCGATACAAATTCGATTCGTTAATTCGTTTTTCCACCCCTAACTTTATACATAGCAAAATTGAAGTAATATGAAAAGCAAAGTTTGCTTCTCACGTAAGAAAGAAAGAAGAGAAATATAAGAAAATTTTGAATTTTCTTTAAGAAAAATTTCTTTTATTCTCAATTTTCCATAAACCCTAAAACAAGTCTCTTTTCTTAAGTTGGCACTAAAGAAAAGACACTTACATAATCTTGGATTTGAGAAATCCAAAATCCTTAACTCTCTACTTTGTGTGGATATCATTGGAGGCCAAACGTGTGGGTGGCTCTGAAGAATTTACGGGAACGGTACAAGGATTACTTAAAGGTTTAAGGTATGTTTTATATATGTTTCATAAATAAATATTATCATGAAGCATGAGAATTAATAAAGATTTTGGATTGGAAATTTATGTTTAAAATTGAAAAATTTTAATTTTCCGCCGCATATTGTATGCTAAATTTCCAACAGCTACCTCAGGATATTTATGGCTATCTATTGGTATGGCACTTTGACAAGTTCAGAAAGTATTCTACGAAATTTGGTTATTGTATAGCTAATGATTTAGGAATTATAATATGGTAGGTATTTCTTATGGTGCTTCAAGAAAATGGCTAGGTCTTTGGCAATTGAAAATCCCACCAAAGGTCAAGTTATTTGTATGGTATGCGTTGCATGCATTTGTTACCTGTGGCTTTTCAACTTCTACAATGTCGTATAGTCTTGGACTCAATGTGTTTTTGATATGGTTGTAGAGGAAATAATTTTGCATGCTCTGATACTTTATCCTATAGTAAAAGAAGTTCGGGATTTTTCCTTCACATTGTTTTAATGATGTAAAGAATGTTCCGACGTTTTGGATGGTGTTGTGTTCTATGTTGCATATTCTGAAGCGTAAAGAGTTGGATAGATTTATGATGGTTTTGTTGGGGGGGTTTAGAAAAGCCGAATAATGCTTTCTTTTCTAGTAATGTTGAAAAATCATAATCTATATGGTCTCGTTCAGTAGAGAAGTTTGACTTGTATCATTCATGTTAGGGGTAGATTCACAGGCTGTGGGGCTGTCACAAATTTGGTCTCTATTGGACCTGATTGGTTTAAACTAAATGTTGATACAGCTATCGAGCTGGAGGAAGATGTTATGGGTTGGGAGTTCTTGTCCAAGACTGTGAGGGCGTTATGTCTTTATCTGTTGTTGATGTTCTTTCAGATCCTGAGGATGTTGAATATACAGAGGCTACATCTATATTATTGAGTTTGGAAATTATTTTGGCTTCTGGCTTAACACATTTTCAAATTGAATCGAATTCTTTGAATGTTGTGAAATTTACCACTCAACGTGTCACATGCCAGTTTTCCAAGCCGTAACCGGCAAGAGACGGCGTTACTATCTCCATTAGCCTCATAACTTGTACATGTGTGACATGTTATCATTAACAATTGAGCTGCGTAACCTTGAATACATGCACGACTGAGCTACAATGCAAATGAAATACTTGAAACATACTTGATAGAACATGATTTATATATAATTTTTCGGCCACATGGCCTAACATGGCAATTGCATAAACTCATATCCATACAATAAAATGCAACGTGAGCTGTAGATCATATATATGTATAAAAACTGTAACATAACTTGGAAACTAACACTTGAATTGAAACCTGTAACATAACTTGGAAACTGACACTTGAATTGAAACCTGAATCATGGTTGCAATATGAACTTGAATTGAAAACTGCAAGTATGACTTTAAACTGTAATCTTGACATGAACTGTAACCTTGACATGAAAACTATAAAACATGAACTGAGAACATGAATGGAAATTACATTATGAGCTGAAAATATCCATATAAACTGAAAATATAAACATGACTTAAATTATATACATAATAACGTGCCTGCAAACTATAAACATGGTTTGAAAATTGTAAACTGTAATATGAAAATGTGACTATCAACTGTAAAATGAAATCATGAGTTGGAAACTGAATCGTGAATTGAAAAAATAAACATGAGCTTGAACACTGAATCACAAAACTTGAAAACTTGAGCATGGAGCAACATGAACTGAAAATGTGTACATGATCTGAATAATATATATGAACTAAAATCTATAAACATGATTATAATGAAAACTCTTACCAATATCATAACCTGAGGGCGTGAAACCTACTTAGCGAGACCTGACACCGCCTAAGAAGGGGCATATGAATATGAACATGAATGTGCCTAATAGGTTCATTGAGAGACCATTATGCATGCTGAGTTTCGCATACCCGGAATAGCTATATATGAGGCGACGACACTTTACGGATGGTTTGAAAATATTTTATTTCCTGTTCTTGTAAACCATTGGCCGAAAAACTTATACTAAAAATCATGGAAATCCTAAACTTGAAAACATATCTTGTGAGAACGCAAGTTGAAGACATGACACATGAAAAATATAGACTGAAAATATGTAAATCATAAACTTGTAAAAATGTTAATTGAAAACCTACAAACATGACGTGTAAGATGAAAACATAAACCATAAACTTGTAACACGAAAATATAAATTGTAAATGCATAAATATAATAAATACAAAATGTAATATGATAAACTGTAAACATGGAAAACATAACGTGACATAGACATGAAAACGTGACTGACAACGTGGCATGACCTATAACATAAAAGCAGGACCTGAAGAAGTGATGTGAAATGTAACATGCAAGCGTGATCTAAGAACATGGTGTGAACTATAACATGAAAACGTAATTTGTACTGTAACCATGAAAACGCCACATGAATTGTAAATGTGAAAACATAACATGGACTAAAAATGTGAGTATGTGACGTAAACTGTAAACTGGAGACATGATATATCATGTAAACTTGAAAACACGACGTAAACATAAACTGAAAAACATACGTGAGTTGTAAATTGAAAGACATGCTTGAATTGTAGACTGGAAACATAAATTGGGAGTTATACACATGAATTATAAACTGAAAACATAAAATGTAAACTTGAAACGTGAAAACGTAAACTGTGAATACATAAACATGACATACAAAATGTAACGTGAGAATTGTAAACTTGAATTGCAGACGGAAAACATGAACTGTAAATTTACATAACATAGAACTGAAACATGAAAATTATGAATTAAAAACACGTAATAATAAACTAACATATGTATTGGTTTATGCATACAACGATCTATGAGATTCATTACCTATATTAGAATAAGTATGGATGGATGTCGTTCGAACGAATTTCCTATTAGTACTTCTACAATGAAGTCACTACCGGAAACATAAGTTGTAAACATGTGACAGTTAAACATAAAGTGAAAATGTAGATCGTGTACATGTATCGTGTTTATGTAAATTGAAAACATAAGCTGAAATCGTGTATACCTAACTTGGGAAAACATGAGCTAAAAATATGCATTCTTATCTCATAAAAACATGATTCATAAACATGTGTACATGAATTGCTAATAATATGAAACATAAATCATGATATGTAACTTATATAAAACGTAAACTGCAAGAGTGAAATATAACTTGCAAAATATGATACGTAACTTATATAAAATAAATCATGTTTTGTAAATCGTGGTACATATATTGTAAGTAAACTATATTTCAATGTAAATAACATGAAAACATAAATGTAAACGCATTCACTCGCTAAGCTGATGACAAATCCTACAGCTTGTGCTGACGCGTGGGACTGGTTAAAACTTCATGCATAGAACTCGTAAGATCTATAAACATATGATCGAAATATGGTTAGCATGTCATGACACTCATGTTTTTAAACATGTACGTCTAATGGTTCGTGTATCTATGCTAATAAGAAAGCTTAAGATGCTATCCGATATCTTAAGACGTGATCTAGAATCAACCGGAAACATATCCTAAAACTGGCTTCGCATCTCGACGCCAACCCTAAAGCTGGTTGCTTTGCGACGTAACCCACTCTGCGTCGCGATGCTTGTTAGGCAAAATGCAAGTCAGAGAGCTACTCTTAGTGTCGCGTCACGATGCAAACCCTTGCGCGTCGCAATATCAGCCTGATTCCAAGGCTGATCTGCATCACACCATTGCCAACTCTCATAGAAAAATCAACACCACCACACCACCACATTCAACATAGGTATTTTTCCTAATCATCATGCTTCAATTCCACCATAAACACAAGGGTTCATGAAAATATCAAACTCAAACCTCAGGTTCTAGCTCATATTATATCTTGCACCATTGGTGACAATACTCAACAAATAAGCATAATCAAAGCTACAATTAACACATTCATTCAAAAATAAACATGAGTCATGTTTGAATTTCATGGATTCAATTTGTAAACCCTAAGGACCATACTTGAAGCACTTGAAAATTGCTAGGATAAGGTTAGAAATCTTATAGGAAAAATGAAATTATAGGAAAAATGTCTCAAGTCTCATGAGAAGCCATGTTGTTTGAAGAAGCAAATAAGAGAAGAAGAGAGGGACGAGTGGGCCTGAGAGGGAAAAAAATGAAGAAAAAGAGGAAAGTGAAGGAAATATATTATATCCACCAATTTATAGTAATGGATATACGACATAAAATGGTAATTTTCGTCATTATGTAGTGAGCTGAGATTAAGATCCAGATTTGACTTAGTTACACATGAAACTAGGAAAAATGCTCAACATGAAAGTTTTAGCCCGTGTATGAGCTTGTTGACGGTACTAAAATCACCAAAAAAAAATGAAATATGTAGTATAAGATATTGTCAAAATACTGATGGTTCATGAAAATTGATAAATTAAAAAGAGTACCGAAATTTCGGAAAAATTATTTCGAACTCCCGAAAAGGAGTACAAGGTCTTCAAATCCATAAATACATAATTATATGCATGACAATATATCGTGCATGAGAAAAATAATAGTGATGGTCAAGTGATGATAACCGAGGTGTTACACAATGATTTAGTCTTATTAGATCTTTTATATTATTCATGATATCTTGGGTATGATGATCCTTTCAATGATCCTTTCAAACTAGTTTCCTATTTGTCATGTGGCTCATTCTTTTAATATTATTGCTCATGAATTAGTAAAATATGCTTTAGGTTTAAATTATTTTTCGGTATGAATAGAGGATTTCCCCCTATTAGCTTAAACTTGAGGTAAGTTTTCTCATTCAGGTTTTGTTTTGTCTATAAGTCTTGTTTTTTGGTTTAATAAAATTTGTTTTCTTTTCAAAAAATATTAAAAATAAAGTAAGAGAATTAAAATTTTCTTGAAAGGACTCAAATGTCATTATCCTTTCATATATAACTAGCTTGGAACTTACGTATTTGATATTATCAATTTGATTTGTGGTTTTTCTTTAATCTCTCTTAAGTTTTATCTTATTAACAGGTAAAGAGGTGGTAGAAAAACCTAAACACAGTCTGACCTGTCCAAGCTAACTTTGTTGGGCTTAGATAAAAAAGCTCGAGCTCGAGCTCGAGCTTGGGCCCGATATTTTTAGTAAAAATAATTTTTTTAATTATATAAATTAATTTTAATTCTAAATATATATATTTATAACTAAATTTGTAAGATCTAATAAAAAACACTAAAATCATTGACATTTTAAATTTTTTTTTTCATTTTGAAGTACTAAAAAATTCAAAAAAATAGTTATTTTATTTTTAAAATATAAACATTTGGATATTTATGCATTAAATGGAGCAAATTCACAGCCCGTTGTCACTCCTAAACAAGTATAATCTTGTATTATCATGATCGTTACATATAGTTTCATTGTTGGTTCATATATAAGTATCTTTATAGGTTTTGGGGGTCATTTTTTGTTTTCTTTTTGGAAAAAAAAAAAAAATAAATGGGCGTGGGACACAATCTAATTTATATACATATTCACTACTGAAATGCGCGTGGGACACAATCTAATTTATATAAATATTCACTACAAACTTTCACAGGAAACAGAAGACGATTTCACCATTACATGTTAAGTCCATTGCCATATTAAGAAGCTATGATTATGAGCACTGCTTATTTTATTCTTGTAGTTTCCCACTTTGAGAGGTATTTTGAACATATATTTATAATTAAAGAATTTTTTCAATTAATTAGAGTTTTTTTGGGTGGAGTTGGGCTCATGTATAAAATAAAATCGCGAGAGGTCAAGTTGTCGAGTCGATTCCTGAACTGTCAAAGTGGACAATATCTAACTAGTTGGGCCAAACTTTAGTTGCTTGAGATCTATCTATTTTGTGTAGTCCCAAAAGAGAACTTCATGGTCAAAAGTGGGCCAAATGGTCAACCATAAATTTCAAATTTTAGGGATTTATAATGAGATTTGGTGGTTATTGATTTTCGATGAAATAAACAAAACAAAAAAATAATAAGACTTTTTGGGTTGATTTGGGTTCATATCAAAAATAAAATCGTGAAAGATGAGAGGGTCAAGTTGCTGGGCTAATTCCTGAGCCGCCAAAACGGATAAAAAGTTGCTGGGCTAATTCCTGAACAGCCAAAATGGACAATACCTGAAAAACTGGGTTGGACCATCGAGGCTTATTTAAAAAAAAAAAAAAAAAAACTGGAAATAAAGGGTGGTATGTATCCCCATTATATTATATTCTTAATGGCACAACTATTATCTATATTTTAAATTTAGCAAGAGATACATGAGAAATGTGTGAAATAATATATTTTCTTTCTTAAATATGTCTTTAATTTTTTAGCATAGATGAGTGAGTGATTATTATCAGCATGCCATAAGGTCCTAGTGATTGGAATTGAGTGGGTTTGGAACCAATTATTATTTAATAAGGTTTGGATTCAATTGATCAAATCATATAGAAACCTAACAGCAAAAGTATAAATGAAGTGGAAAGTAGTCCGTTTTGATTCTAGGAAGTGTTATCGAAATAGGTATTCCATTTTTCGAACTTCATTTATTCAAAAATAAAACGAAAAAGATGATTGCCTATTGAGTAGATGAGTTAAATATATGGGTGTCAAAAGTAATAATAGTTTATTGTATTATATTATGTTGTTTAAAATGGTAAAATAAATCATGAGTAGTTTAGTAATATAAAATTTTATTAAAATTGGAGTGTTCAAAGTGATTTTTAGAATGCAAAAAATTCTATATTTTTTTTTTTTTATATATTGATTAGACAGGTTGGATATAGATATTAACATTTTCGTATTATTAAGATAAAATTAAGGATAAGGCTATAATTTTTTATATTCATTAAGTGAATAACTTAGGTACAAATATTGATATTCACGTATCATATCCGAAATATTATCATCCCTAAAACTATTATTTTCACCCTTTTTGTTTTATTTTTACTATTTTATCAAAATTATTAATCTCAAAGTTATGTCACAATATCGAACAGATATATCAATTCAGAGTCTTAATGTTAAAAAAATAAAATTAATGCTAAATGTTACGAATATATTTTTATCAACTTAAAATTTATCTTTCCATTATTATTAGAAAGCTTAATTCAATAAAAAGACTTAATCCTATCGGAGTCTAATAAGATATAGGAATTCTTCGTATATTTATATGATTATTATCAACCTATATACATGTTAAATTGGTATTCAGTATTTAGAGTTTATTTATACCATTTATCCAAACGAAGGTGCAAAAAATGGCATCCTAACAAGAAAGAGGCCAAAAAAGATAACACCTGAGAAAAGAACAAGCTAAAATCACTCACTGGGCATGCTCCAAGCTTGATAGAGTGTGCTGCAAATGAGCCAAACCAAAATTGGATATGCAGCTATTTCAAAATAACCTAAAAGAATAATCACACATCACGTACAGCAAGATTTTAAGATTTCCCCTACCACCAACCAGATCATACAAAGCAATTATGAAGGAAAACCCTAAGAATACTCGGGGAGTGACATTGCGTGCAAAATTACATTCTCGAAATACAACTTGGTAAAGAGAAGGAAATTGTATCACCAACAACACCAGGACACCAGACGCACCTTTCAACGGTTTGAAGATCGCTTTAAATAAATAACTGGTTTACTTAGTAATCAAATGTGGCTCCTTCCCTCTCAACAAGACACCCAAACTGGGGGGCACCTGCGAAATGTCTTGACCATGTCATTCTTCAGATGGTTCAAGCCGATATGGGTTCATAAGGGTATGACAGCCATGGGTGCTTCAGAGCCTGCGATGCAGAAGGGCGCTTCTTAGGATTTACTTCAAGCAAATGAGCAACAAAGTCAATGAAGCCCTGATCTCCCATCGGCAATCGGTGACGTAGCGATGTCTTTTTTGGTATCAAGTATTCAAGTCTGTTGGTTTCCTAAAGAGATGAAACAAGCATACAACCAGCATTTAAAAACTCGGAAATTAACTGCTAAATCCTATCCAATAATTGACCAAAATGCAGAAATGGCATATGAACTAAGAATACTAGAGACAACTAAGCTGGTAGGGCAACATAAAAGGAAAATAAATTGCTTGATGATGGAGCTTTATCATTAGGGAATGAAGCCTTTGTTAAATGGGAATTGCAATGAAACAAACATGTATGTTGACTAAAATGCTATCATAAAAATTCTCATTCAAGGTTCAACAGGAAGTGATAGATATTTGTTGAAGCTATTATGTGGATAGTTTGCATAAAGGCAATATATTTGCATACTATACTGATGGCAAGCAGATATAATGATTAGAGAAATCTATAATCAGGGGAGTCACAAACAGAAGGGCTAATTTGCAGAATTCATTCACAGTAAAAAAAAAAAAAAAGGTACACATTTGCTGACCGAAAGTAATAAGACAAGATACTTGCCATCCAAAACATCATAAACATCAAGACTTGTGTTGTAAGGTTGCTACACACATAGAAAGGTAATGTTGGAGACTATTGCTTAGACCAGGTCATAAGGTGTCAAAAACACACAGAAAATCTTTTCACCTGGAGCACCTGTGTCGATGCAAGACATAAATAGGTTATACCTGATCCAACATGCCCGTGGCAACTGGATGATCCCATGTAGCAAGTCTAAATGCACTGGTTATTACTATACAATAAATAAAGAATCTGCGCAAGAACATTATACTGTTGACATGAATGCACAATATGTGTGCTTTTTCTTTTTGGACTGACACGGGAATGTTTGGATGTACCAAGCATTAAAGACCAATGACCATGAAAACCAAAGAAGCTTTACCTGATTCCGTTCATAAAGCATGTGATTTTTACTAAAATATTTGTATGTATCCCTTCCTTTGGCAAGCATGCCTTGATCAATGGGACCAATGATTCCAATTACCCGTGCAAGCAATGTTGCAGGGGAATCATTTTGGAAGAGGACCTGCAACGAAGGGAAGTTTCATTAGCTGAAAGTACTATATAACTAACTCATGAACAGTCCTAGGTAAATTAACAAAGAGATGCTCCAAGTATAATGGACTTCAACTGACTGGATAAGTTGGATAGGCAAATGGAAGATGCATATACACAGTAGTTAGTCCTTGCCAAAAAATTATAGATAATAACAAAATCCAAGAAATCACTAATGAATTACATTGCCATGTAATATCACCCACAGAAACCAACACAGCTTGGCTTAAAATCACAATCAACTACCAGGAACTGCATCACAGGCTGTCAGCCTCATATGAGAATGAAAATATTGCATTTGACATTAGCCTAAAGAAATAACATTTTAGCACAAAATTAACTAAAATAACCAAACCAACAAAAGCATTTTCCCATTAGGTGAAGTCAGCTACATGGATCCTTTGATGCCATTATGCTTTGTCCGAAATCGTTGTTTCATTAAGCTCAATAAAATATAGATCTCTCTTTATGGTTTATGTCCATGTCAAGTTACGTCTTTCCCGACCTGCTGTTGACATATGGTAACATCATTTGCTCTCATTTTCTCACCGAGACCCTTAAAGGTCTACGTTGTCATGCCCGAACCATCTTAGTCGTGTTTCTCTCATCTCCCCAATTGGTTCTACACCCATTTTCTTCGAATTATTCATTTCCAACTCTCTCTCTCTCTCTCTCTTAGTCCAGTCACACATCTATGTAAGCATTCTCATCTCAACTATCCTTATATTTTGGACATGTTGATGCGTTCTTGGCCAGTATTTTGTTTCATAAAGCATTGCAGGTCTCACGACCGTCCTATAAAATATTCCTGCAAGTTTTAAAGGAACGTTGCGATCAGAAAAGATCGCGGATGCAAATCTCCATTTTCTCCAACCCGATTAAATTCTAAATACTTAAAACACTCACTTCTTGAGATTAGTTGGTCACAGACATTACCTCTACAACTTTTGTTAAACTGACACATTATGTTTTTTACCTACTTAGTTGGACGCCTCTAGATTCTAAGGTTTTTTTCTCCACATCTCAAGTTAGCCTCTACACTTTCTTCGAACTCATCCACCGGTGGTATATATGGCAGAGAAATTAGTTTCACATGTCAATTGTTAAGACGGGAAAAATTAGACAAAACAGTAAACAACAGTATGAGCAGATGAAATTACTGGAAAAGACAGGCCTCGAGAAGAAAAGTGGAACCATTTACTGTGACAAAAACCTTGAATCTTCAGCTTCCAATCAGCACCCTCACTATTACCAAATTCAGTGAGAACTAACAACAATATGCTAAAATAACTACTTAAGACTGGAACAGATATCAACTGATGGATTACACTTTCTGACTTTCACCAGCCAGCCCGCGCACACCCACCCCCCACCCCCAAAAAAAAAAATTAAAAACAGATAAATGTTTAGCATTATCATATGTAGATTGGGCAGAAGATTACAATGCTGCACTTTCTACACAAAATGGATGCCTAAGCAAGGTCATTGTTTTAAAATTCGGACGAGGCGGCCGCCTCGAGGCGCCACGTTAGTTTTTTTTAATTTTAAATTTTGTAAAATGAAACAACGTTTTGGGGCTTCCAAAGCATCGTCGTTTCGGTTTCTTTAAAAAAAAAAAAAAAAAAAAAAAATCAGCCTCTAGGGTTTCAATCGACCTCTTCTCTTCTCTCTCTGCTTTCTCTCAGTCGGCCTCTTCTCTTCTCTCTCTGCTTTCTCTGTATCGGCGACTTCTTCTGCAATCTGTCTCTCTCTCGGCACTTCTTCTGCAATCTCTCTCTCTCGACGACTTCTTCTGCAATCTCTCTCTCTCTCGACGACGGTGTCTGCAATCTCTCTCTCTCTCTCGTGACATCTTCTGCTATTAGGTAACAATCTTTCCTTGTTTTCAATTTTCTGTTATTAGGGTTTTTGATTTGTTTCTTAATTGCATTGGATGTAAAATCAGTGATTAGGGATTTTGATTTGGGTATTAGGTTGAATTGATTTCGGTATTAGGGTTTTTGATTTGTTTATTAGGTTTCTTAATTGAATTGGATGTAAAATCAGTGATTAGGGTTTTTGATTTGGGTATTAGGTTGAATTGATTTCGGTATTAGGGTTTATAATTTGGGTCAAATCAGTGATTAAGAATTGAATTGGATGTAAGAATTGAATTGGATGTAAGAATTGAATTGGAAGTAAATTTTTTCAGTAAGATTAGTGATTAATTATTTTTTCGATTTTCGGATCAAGGCGCCCGCCTCGCCGCCTCGAGGCCGTCCGCCTCGCGCCTCAATGACTGGCCGCCTCGAGGCGCCGCCACGTATTTTTAAACATTGAGTAAGGTTCCCATGCCCATTGCCGTAAATCATTATCAACTGCATCTCTGTATACCTCATGCATATCATATTCATGGCTGTAGCTAATCACGGATAAAACCCAATGGTTAGCCTCTAACCAAAAAAAAATGGAATCGGATGCTGAAAGGAATCTTCAGATTCTTTTGACCCTAGTTCATAACAAACCAGTGAATGTTCCAGATGCTGACTCCCTAACAATTTACCCATCATTTCAAACTCAAGCCATTGAAACACATAAATGGAATGCACGATGGGTCAATTAAATTACAAGGAAACTCACCTAGCAGAGACAGACAAGGGTTCTGCTCGTTGTCAGTTTATCAAATATGAAACTTTTATCCATTCCAAGTTTTCCGCACGGCTATTACATACTTATTTCTTCTTTGATAGCGACATTTGTCAACTTTTTAGTAAAACAAGTTTACAATAATTTACCAAATGAGAAAAAGAACAAATATATTGAAGTCGAAGAAATTTCTCTCATCTTCTCATTCATACTTCATGCACAATAAACAGAGAAAAAAAAAACAAAAACAAACAAAAAGCAAAAACAACAATTAGTAACTGGTATTTCAGGAAGGATAAAACTTACATTTCCAGTACAAAGTTCTGCCAAGATGCAGCCAAGTGACCATAAGTCTATCTTCTTATCATATTTAAGTCCAAGGATAACCTCCGGTGCACGGTAGGACCTAGATTGAACATAAGAGCAGAGATGATCTGTCTCAAAACAGCTACTCCCAAGATCAATGACCTTCACCTCACATCTACTATAACTTTTCACTAAGATGTTTTCAGGCTTCAAGTCACAGTGTATAAGTCCGAGACCATGCAAGAACTGAAGAGCTTCAAGACATTGGATAGTAATAGACTGCACATAATTTTTTCCAACAGATTAGTAAACAGCAAAAAAATAAAAGAGAAAATAAAAATGAAAAGAGGTTTCCAGAGTGAAAATGAGATCCCACGAACCTGCAACCTAGGCATTGTGAAGTAAACCTCTCCTCCAGACTCTCTATTAAATTTATGGAACTCATACAAGTTTGCCTTGAGAAGTTCACTTACTATTAGCAAATGCTCCTGCAGAATAAAGGGATTAGCTTTTTTTTTTTTGTGGTTTCAGGCTTTCAGCAAACAAGAACCATGGTGAGTAATTCACTAGATTGGACTTTCTTGGCAGGAAATTACTAGATAGAATATGAACTAGAAATGAAGATTCTTCTCATGGAGAATCAGAAAAGAAGTTATTAGCAAAACCATGCCAGATTCCGCGAACATTCAGAATAAAATGTATTTTCCCCAGAACCATTGGCCTCCCGCTAATGTGCACATTAAGTGAAATACGTCGGTTAGTTAGAAGATACCGCAAAATCTTCTGTAACATAATACAATTCTAAATACAACAGTGTTATCACAAACATGGTGAGAGAAAGAGAGACATTCATGATAAAATTAAACCTAAAAAAGCACGCAACTTTTTAACTGTTGGAGCACTAATGAAAGATGAAATTATCCAAGTTTGGGACAAGTACTGCAACGTGTCATCTCAGCAGCCAGCACTCCAAACCACATGCCAGGCGGCTGGGTAATGTGTGTTATGAACATCCAAATTCCGATTTTTAGAAATGAACTGATGATAGTGACCAAAAAATGGGGGAGTGGGAGAGGAAAATAAAATAGAATATGGAATCAAACCATTACATGGACAACACAAAGATATATCTGCTGCACAGAAGTTATAAAGCATTGACATCACAAAGTAAAGTATAACTGCTTACTCGATAGTAGAAGTAATCATACAAACGCAGAAGGTGGTATTTGTCAGCAGGATCATGCTTGTTGACATACTTGAGGAGCTTTATCTCATCAAGGCTTTGATCGAAAAAATCCTTGTTGTTCTTAATAATTTTCACACAAACATCCATGCCAGTGTGCAGGTCATGTGCTTGTATAGCTTTGCTAAATGCAGCTGATCCTAGATACTCAGTAACATGATAGCGTCCAGCTATGACAGAATTCAAAACAATATGGAAATTCTTGTCCTCCTCGAAGCCAGTTCTGTGCCAAAAACCAGAATAGTTCAGTCAAGACGAAAACATGTATCTCTCTTCTATTCTCGTGTTTTTGCTTATTAAGTATTCAAAATGTAGGTCAACTTAATTCCAAGTGGAAAGCTCATTAAAATTTAAAACGTATCATTTACTGAACACATGAAATCTAGCTGCAACAAAACTACTAATATGTCATATTACTTATTAGAAAACCAAGAAGTTCTAATAAGTATTATCAATTTCATCATTTTGATATACTTCCTATCCCCATTTTAGATGAATTAACTAGAAGGTTAAAGGGGTAAACAAGCAATTTGGGGCAAACATCAGAGTATGTTCCAGAATTCAGGTAGGTTGTTGTTAGAGAGATTTAAGATCAGGGAGCTACAGAGAGACAGTATTTGCAACATTTGCGATTTAAATTTATTTAATAAACAACTAAAAGGGAAACTGTATATTTTTTTAGAACAGCATTTTAAAATTTGATCTCGAACAGCAACTGCAGAAGCAAAATTAACCAGAAAAAAACATGATCAAGTAAGTAAATGACAAATTATTTGAAGTGACATACCTGTTTTTCCTATGCACAATCTTTAAGTTGAAAGTCTCAAATTCCTCCTCCTGAGCTTTGATTTGCCTTACTTGCTCTTGGACAGCAGCTGCCTCTTCATCCTCAAGTGATGCAACTGGATCCTCTTCCCTTGTGGCACTAATTTTTTCATCTTCCTCTCTCTTGGCATGCTCTCGTTCATAATTCGAGAGTGTGGAAGGAGAAGAATTTGCTGATCTTACAGCATTTGCATTATTTTCATCCCTAGAACTTTTGACAGTTGAAGAATCACTGCTTTTCTGCCTCCATGTAGCAAGCATATCATCAGTCCCCATCAAAGGATTCAAACAGTCATCAGCTTCATCACTAATAACAGGATCGCAGTTGTTCGACCATAATGATTTACTAGAACCTTTCTGCACCAACTGCCCATCTCTTAGTGGAGGAGGAAATGAAAAACCCCCTTCAGTAAAATTTTTCATTTGTGTACATGTACCTTTATCATTGCCAATGATATATTTATTGGACTCATGTTTGATGATTTGATTTTTGTCCTTGCTTTTTATGCCAATATATTTCTTGTCGGATTGATAATGAGAGAATCTGGATCCACCAATGCCAACATCATGATCATGTATATACTCTAGATCCCCTTCACTACTGCCTCCAAGCAAACTTTCCCGTACTTCACTGCCCATTTCAGCTGCATCACTGTTGATCCCCACACCAATTGACCTAACAGAGCCATGCTGATCATCATCCATACAAATATCATCCAACCGCGGTCTTCCACACTCATTCAGAACTTTGCCGTCTCCTAACAAGATCAGATCATTTGTCTGAGTGACAAATCCCTGCCAGACTGGTTCTGCACGCATCAAATTCAGCTCTTCTTCATCCATCAACTGTCCATCATATTGATCCATTAAATCATTATCAGTCCCCTCGTACATTTCAGTCACAGTCAGCCCTATAGGATCATCTGGAGCAGTAAATGGTTCAACATGTTTAGCTTGAAATAACTGTTCACCTGAGAAGTATGAATCTTCCTCAGCAAATGATTGATCATCGTCTTCATCTTTGGTTCGACCTCTATCCTGTGGGTCTGGAACACTACCATGCCCTGTTCCCTTTTCATTATCACTAGGGTAATCAATTTCATGAGCCAGAAACCAGGCCTCATCCTCAATAGGTTGTCTCATGTATCCAACATCATCGTCGTTGTCATATTCATCAGAATCCCAATATTCATGCAGGTAGTCAATAGATTCACTTAGTCCATCACCAATGGTAGCAAACCCAGAAACCAGATCAGATGTATCCTCCGCAATCCCCTGACTTACCGATAGCCAACTGCCTCCTCCAGTCCTTTTTCCACCTAAGTCATCACAACAAAATTTAAAGCTCATTCCAAAAGCGATAAAACAAAAAATAGCAAGTAGAGATTCTAGAGAAAATCAAAAACCAGGATGTAACAAACAATAAAGCAGTTTACCCTAAAGAATTTCAGAAAACTGAAGTCGACACAATTTCATGCGGATTGAAATAATCTAGAGTTTAATTGAATGACATGGTTATCTTAAATAACATCTTCATTCTTGACTAACATTAACAAAGTGATACAAATTCGCAGGATCCTTGCTACTGTAAACTAATGACGAGAAATGCACCTGCTACTTTTATTTCCTTTTCATTTTTTATACTTAAATAAAAGCTAAGAAGATCGTACAGAAAGAGAAAAAATTTACAAAAGGTGAACAAGTTGTCCGGTGTCCACCAACCCACAAAAAGGATTACTGTTTTTAAATCAATAAATAAGATAATTAGCTACAATCATACACTTAATAGGTGTCATTTGCTAAATAGAATATGAGTTTAACAGATGCAATTAAGAAGTGTCTGAATTACCATTTACCTAACATTGTATGCTATTATGCTTTCTACAAATTAGGGGTGGGATCACAGAATAATTTTTCTTGAAGCAATGTATGCAAAAACAAAATTTAAAACTAATGAAACGTTTAGTTAGAGCTTAAAATTTGTAAAACAAATCATGGCAACATGAAAAATCAACTATAAGATACTAATTGGAAAACAAAAACTTTTGCTGAAGACAGCCAAGACTCTTCGCAAATATGCTGTCCTACTGTCCTAGCACTTCCATCAGTGACTTGGCAAAATGGGATAGTGTATTTTTAAAGAGAGAGAAAGAGATGAAGAAATACACTGCTTCTGGTATAATTTGTTTCTTTTGAAACTTTATGGGCATCTATTGCCAAGGATTGGCTAGATACATCTTGGCAATTGAGAAGGGGATTTCAGCTAGCTTACCTAGTACTTATTAAGGATGTTTTTTGTGGCGGTTCGGGGACTGTATTTGCTTACAGGACACAATAGTACAGAGGTATTTCGCATAGAGTTATCTCCTCGAAGTTTATTGTGGACATTTGGTCAACTTATATAATTGCTTCCTTCTTCCAAACCAAACAAAGCCCCTCTCTTCTTCGATTAGTATTAATCTTTTCAGATAAGAAAGAGCTTCTTTCTCTACTCTTGATTAGATTTCTATCAAAAAGTATGCACGTGGCTCTTCAATTTTTCTTCCCTCTCAAATCCTAAATAATAATTCTCAAACAAAAAAGTCCAAAACAGTAAACATTTTCGTTAAATGAAAAGTGCACCAATAAAAACCAACTTCGCCACAACATCTCCATAGCCATATAACCTCAGTCACCCAGACTACTTCCAAATTCCTGATCTGCACCACCACCAACTCCAGCATCACCATCAGAATGCGAATAAGTCCTCCACCGACACCAAAGCTCAGTCGCTCCAACAACA